>OMLC01007865.1:5492-17665 GCA_900302585.1 Regalecus glesne | reverse complement strand
AGTTGACATAGAGACACAAAGCCCTCCTTTCTTCCAGTGGCTGGGTGCTGCCTCTGCAGATCTGCTCTGCATATGTGCGTGCAGGCCTTAATCTACGTGTGCAGCTCTACAAGAGGGAACATCCGTGTGTGTGTGTGTGTGTGTGTGATCCAGAAAAAGTAGGTTTACAAGTCACAAGACAGTGAGTAGCCTGCTGACCCGCGAGTGTCGCTGAATAACACGCCGTGTTCCAGACACAACAACTAGCCACACTAATAAGGCAGCATTGTTACCAGGCTGCGCACGGGGATGAAAGCTCTGTCCGCAATTGTCCAAGACACGCACTGCCAAGGAGTGGTTTATCTGTAAGTCAGAGGCTCGGCGACGGGGTCGTGACTCCCCCCACCCCCACAGAGTAACTGCAAAGGGAGGGTCCGGGACCACATCATTACTAGTGGATGCTAGCAAATACCCTAGATGCCAAAGGGGCGTCACATGGCCATGACACGAGCATAACTTTAACATAGTGAAATGACCACACACAGTGGAAAACCTTACTGTAGCCTTCCGGTACAATAATAATCAACACAATAATCAATCATCAAACCAATACTCAATGCAATCAACTCAGTATAACCATGCAAAAGAAGTGCCTCAGTGTTCGGCACTGAACATGGAACGCCACAGTGTGATGACTATCGACAGCTAACCCAAAGCCTGCATTGAACTGCGGCTGCAGCACGTTGGCTTTGACAGCTCGCCCCCCTTCCTCATGCACAGATGACCCAAATAAGTGCGTTGTAGAGACAGTGATATAAAAAGATCCACTACACTACAGTTGCTCGGGGGAAGAGTGCTCGCTTCAATACCAGGTTCAAGCCCACCAGCCTACCCCGAGATGGGCTGTCCAAGCTGTTTTTCCACCTTTCGTCCAGGGAACACTAGGATAGGTGCCAGCTGCCCAGTCTTTGGATAAATAGTTGATGATGACATGACATGACATGGTACACCACAACTGACCCTTTTCCATCCATCCATCCATCAACAACCACGTATCCGAAATCAGGTCATTCTGGAGCCTATCCCAGAGCTAACCCGAGTCAAAAGTGTGGAAAGACCCCGGACAGGTCACCATTCTATCCCAGGGCTCGAGCAGTTAGGGGTTCAGGGTCTTGCTCAAGGACACATCGACATGCTTTCTACAGGGGCTGGGGATCGAACCACCGATCTCTTATTACAAGAGAACTTCCCTACCTCCTGAACTATGCTACGTTGTTTAGCATCCCCAAAAATAATGCAGCGTGCTGCATTGCCAACAGGTGGCAGTGATCTAACACTGAGAGGTGCTGAATCCTGATCCAACAGGAACCTCTGACCCCTTCAGAGGTCTCCTCCATGCCTTCCTAAGAAGGAGGCTATCTGTATCTAAAACAATGTGCAAACGAAAAAGCGGATGCAGGAGACATCAGAAAGCAGACTGTCCCGCTTGTTCTCCTCTAGGCCTCCTGCAAGGCATCTATTGATTCTGACATTTCCTCAGATAATAAAACGCCGCCACCAATGATAGTTTTTCCATCAGTCATGCCGTCGGTGTGCGGCGTGACTGATGGAAAAGAAACAAAGCTGCACTCTCTTCCCATGTGGAAAATAATGGAATTATTAGCATGCATGATGGGCCAAAGGATGGCCAGACTATCAGTAAGTTTAGAGCAGCAATTATTCTGTCATGTAATGATTAGTCAGTTATACAACACTCCACGAGATATGGAAAAGGCTGGGTTGCAGTTTCCACTGCTGCCCTGGAGAGAGGACAAATGTGCCAGACTGAACAGACTATGAGGGACTTTGGTGATGGCTGCCATTGTGTTCTACTCTGTAGCTTTGCTGAAGCTAAGTAGCATTCACTGCTTGGCTTGTCCATCCATCCGTCCATCCTCATCAGCATATCTGAAGTCAGGTCATGGAGGTCACAGGGGGATTAGAAATTAGGGGACCCCTAATTTCTCTTCTCCTGGCCTCATCCACCAGCTCAGACTGGGGGGTCCTGAGGTGGTCCCAGACCAGTGTGGAGATATTAACCCCTCCACCTGGTCCTCAGTCTACCCTGTGGCCTCCTCCCAGCTGGCCGTACCTGGAACACCTCACTAGGGAGGAGACCAGGTGACCTCCTCACTAGATGCTGAACCTCCTCCACTGGCTCCTCTCTAGGTAGAGGAGCAGAGGCTCTACTCCGAGCCCCTCACGGGTGACATTACTAAACTCCCTCACCTCCAGGCCCCCCGAGGGGCGCGTGCCCACGGCTATTCCAGTTTGCCTGCCTTTAGCGACACTACCTTGCTGCTGTTTGCACCAATAATGTTTAGGATAAGGAGAAGTGACGGGGTAAGCAGACCAAAGCAGAGTAAATACAGGCACCTTTCAGATGTGCCGACTGGGCAACTTTGTACACACTCACACACACACGCACAGCCGAATTTAAGCCAAACGAACAGACCAGTCATCAGCCAGATAGGCTCCGTGACCTTCCTCGAGGCCCGACGCCGTCCAGATCTATTTGTGATGATGCTTCTGGATGTGCAAGTGTGTGTTTGTGCGGGCGAGGGTGGGAGGGCGTATGCGGGTATGCATATTTGTTCCCACACCAGCGAATGTGTGCGTCTGTGTTTAAATTCCTTATTTTTCAAACAGCCTATTGGAAAAAGAGATTAACCTGGCCAGTGTTTGAATAAACACAAGTTTGTTGTAGTTGGCTACTCCAAGCACTGCAGAGGCAGCACTGATCAGGGAGCGTGCGTCGCACGTGTGTTTTCTTCTCCTCTTCTTCAGACCCACGCGGCTGTATCGCTGTTCTGCCCTTATAGATTATAGCCTATCTCGCCGCAGCGGCGGATTGGTTATGCAAACACACATTCTTTCAAATACGGCGCACGTAAACACATGATAACGCACTCCGGGAGAAACCGCGTGCGACAGAGGACGCTAGCGACTCCAACAATTGCTAAAGTTGTGAAGTGCTCTCACGGCCACGGAGGAGTTGTCCTGAACAGACGTGTCCATCCAACATGAGGAAGAGAAGTCTTCCAGATGATAAGCAACCCCCCCACCACCACCCCAAGGGCATTCGCTCAATAGAGAGCAGTCAGTTTTGCTCGAGTGGGCCGCCGATCCCTCCGGCCTCGCTGGACCAGGCCCAGAACAAGCCTCAGGTCTGTCCCACAGTGCCACTGCCCAGCGCTACCTCTAGCGTGCTTGGATGGGTTCCACATGGACCGCATTCCATGGATGTGCGTTCCTGATGCAACGCAGCAGAAAGTGTTGACTCAGCCCTCGAAAAACATCAGGTGGCTCAAAGAGGAGACTGTATCGTCGGCGGCCGGGCGGAGAGCATCCAACTAATCCTGAGCCAGCTCTGCCAACTGTCCAAACAGTCTTACGCAACCCCGCCAGGGGAGGAGCGGCACATGAAACCGCCTCGAATCCCTTGGGAATTCCGGGTCCGCTGGTTTTGAGCTGGTCTTGTTCCGTCCACATGGGTCATTTTAGAGCTTTATTCAAAGACTGGACACTTGACAGTGAACACTTGGGATGGAACAGAGATGGAGGGAGAAGGCACAACATGGATTACCATGGTGACATCGCTCAGGAGGTCGAGCAGGCTTTCTAGTAATCTGAGGGTTCATGGTTCAATCCCTGGCTTCTTCAGAAAGTGTGTTGATGAACCCTTGAGCAAGAAACTGAAGCTGCCTGCTGCTTCCGTACAACGGGATGGGTTAAATGCAGAAGCCCAAATCCATTTTAAGAATATGGTGACCATTGACTTTCCATCCATCCATCCATCCATCCATCCGTCAACCACTTACCCAGTCGGGGTAAGTAGTTGATGTGGTTAAGTGGGAGTCTATCCCAGTGCTCTCTGGGTGACAGGCAGGAAAATACAGGTCACCATTCCATCTCAGGAGTTGAGCAGTTAGGGGTTCCATGCCTTGCTCAAGGACACCTCGACACTTTCTGCAAGAGCCAAGGATCAAACCATCAACCTTCTGATTACTAGACAACCGCCTTACCTCCTGAGCTATGCCGCCCCTTTCTTCCCTTGTTTAGTTTGCACCTCCCTCCCGTCCTTGCTGGCATGTTGCTGAGGGGTGAACAGTGTCCTGACCCTCCTCCCACCGACAGCCTGTCCTCTTCTCTAACTCCCCCTGACACCTGCTCAACCTCAGCCTCTGGGCGACAACCCGCACACTCTGCTAGTGCACGTGTGTTGTGTCTGGAGGTGTGTACATGAACACATGCACATGCATGTGCACATGCATGCACACACACACACACACACACACACACACACACGCATACAAAGTAAGACTCATCCATCACTGGTTGTGCCAAAATCACCATTCATGTTGGGAATCACACACCCTCTTCCCCCAAGCCCCCCCCCATGCCTCAGATAGGCTCCTGTCCTCCCTTTCACACCTGTTTTTTTCTACAGTTCTTCGTGAGCTCCTCACCACTGCAGGATGTGAACGGGAGCCCAAAATGGAGATCAATCCAAGCTAATCGATGGCTGGCTGCTGACACACAGGAACAGGCCTCCAGCTGTATGGTGTTGGATGGTAAAGAGGGCACTAGAGGTCTCCGTTTTGACCGTACTGCACGGAGGAGAGGTCAGATTGGGGGCTGCGGTAGCTCAGTGGTCCAGCGCAAACTTAGGGAACTGACAAGCCAGAGGTTGTGCGTTCGAACCCGCCGTCCAGCATCAGGATGGGCATCTGGCCTAAATCCCCCAAGCTCCATCTAAGCCCCCCCCACAACATGGAGCCTAACGCCGACATGTAAAACAGACCTCTCATTTGACTTTGCCATCACATTTGCGGGTTATGCAGTGTGTTATCGCCTTAATCCCCCGTGCTGTGGAAAACCAACGGGGTCTGTCTCCTGGATTACAGGAGCTCGCCAGAACAAAGAGCTCAGAATCAGCTACCTACTCTAATTTGGCTAGTCAAGCACCATGCACACTACCAGGTTGCTGCGCGAGCTGCGTGTGCAGTATCGCTCGCCCAGCTCGCCGGCTCACACCACGTCCAGCCTCACTCTCGGGTCTGACCGTCAGTGGGATTATGAGGCTGCTACGATTGGCACTTCAACTGCTCCATGGGCTGTTTCAAGCCAGGAGAACCAGCCATCCATCAGCCTGATGGGTTTAAAGGCTGTAAGTGGTGCTGGTGTGTTGGGCTACACGTGTTAATTATTGAAGGCCCATGTGATGCCGAGATCAAGTACGGAGCAGAACAGAGTAGTCAGTTGTTTTTTCTTTACCACATGACCAAGCCCACGGGAATGTGTTCTCTGCATTTCACCCATCCTATTGTATAGGATCAGTGAGCGGAGCCTCCACACAGCGCTCGGGGAGCCGTTAGGGGTTGGGTGTCTTGCTCAAGGACACCTCGACATGCTTTCTGCAGGGGATCGCACCACCAACCTCCGTTTACTAGCCATGTGAATTTGAGATTTGTCCAAGGTGTTTCCTTGCCTTTCACTCAATCAGTGCTGAGATAAGCTCCAGCATGACTTTGGATACATAGCTGACAACGGATGGACGGACAGATGGATGGATAGATGATATAATCCTGCGTCCTCTAGCACAGTGATGATGTTTTGTAATTTTGCAGAGCTTAAACAATGAAAATAAAGATCTTGCAGCTCAGAGACAGAAGTCCACTTTTAAATATCACATAGTCCTCACGTTATGGGAGTGGGCAGGGATTAAGATAAAGCTTGCTGGATACAGGCTAGATGCCCTTCCTGACACCCTGCGGTGGGTTCACACCCAAAACATCTGGCTCATCAATTCCCGAAGCATGTGCTCGACCGCTGAGCTACCCCAGCCCCCTAAAGATCTTGAAGGGCACCCTAAAAACATATCCCACTCTTACCAAACCATATCAGGTCTCTGTGTAAGCCTGTCAGCACAAGGGGCAGGTCCATCAGGTCCTTTATGGAGGCAAACGGTAGCAAAGACATCGATCATCAAACGCACGCCTTTAAATGTCATGGCCGGCTAATTGTAAGCACTCGAAATGCCATTTTGCTCCGGACGGGGGTCTGAAATGTCATTTCCACACACTCACGTGAAATGATGTATTCGTAGAGAGCGGCTATTCTCATGAAATGTTGTGTTTTCAAGGACTGGGCTGTTCCTACCATTTCATATCAGACCTCTTGAGGCTGTTTGGATAACACACACCAGCGTGTCCACACGAGCATATACAGAAGCATCCGTACCCATGGCACGAAAGAACAGAGGGGAGGCGGGGGGCTCTGATGGTAATGGCGTGGTTCCTGCATCATTGCATGAATATATGGCGTGCTAAAATTACAATGACAAGGAAGCAGGTGTTCCTTGTTTAGATTTTTTTAGACCGATGTCTCCGCCTGGCCTGATCCATCATCGGCCATGATGTGTCTCTCTATTTCCATATCTATCTCCCTCTCTCTGTCTGTGTCCTTCTATCCTTTCATCCAAACTCTCACCACCGCGGGTGAGGAGGAGGATGGGACTGACTCCGCACCCAGGGAGAAGAAAAAAGAGAAAGAAAATGAAGCCTCCTTCCTCAGCTTTAATCATAATAGCAGTTATCTGGTGTGTAATTTGCAGCTGGGTGGCACCTAAATAAACCCCCTTCAGTCCTCCCACTCCTCACATTCACACTGACATAAGTCAGCCTGCCAGCATGGCTCCGTACAGAAGACAGTATTTGATGTCTTCCCCCGTCTCAAATCAGGGTTGTGCCAGTGGAGCGGGACACTGCGGTGGAGTGACGGAGCTTGTGTCTGGGAGAACAGAGGCCAAGCAGAGAGCTGCTTATCATTACATGATCACACCACCACAGCTGGTTGAAGTTAGCCAGGGGAGACGGCCTTTCCTTCAGTAGCACAGCAAGCAGCCACACCCCTGCCAGCGCAGGAAGGCCTCCACCCTGTCATAGAATGTGGTCGCTCAGCTTTTCATCCGTTTAAATATGGCTCTCACTTGCCCTCGTTCGATCGGCACATGGTCCCTACCGAGACTCGTTGGACTGATGAAGAGTCTTGGTTGGAGATCCTATGCCGGCCTTCTCGCTTCAAGTTATCTGATTCAACTTCCTGGGTTTTCCTCACCGAGAGCCTTTAGCATGCATCAAGGCTCACTAATAGCTTTGCGATGCTCTTACTGCTTGATTATAATACGTCTCATCTGCGTTTAGAGAGATGCTCTGTGCCATTCAAATGCGCTTACATATTTCTTCAACTGGTTTTTCTAAAAATCATCATCTCAGGAATCTTGGAATCGGTTGCACTAGACATCACTTGTGATATGCTATAGTGAAATGGATGAATACTCATGACACTTTTTTTTCTTTTATGGAATCAATTCTTCTTATATTCTTGAATTAAGGATTATTATATTATAAGAGGTGGCGTAGCTCAGGAGGTTGGGTGCTCATCTAATAATCAGATGATTGGTGGTTCGATCTCGGATTACTTTAGAAAGTGTGTTGAAGTATCTTTGAGCAAGACAATGGCTGAACCCCTAATTGCCCCCAATTACCCTAGTGGCTAAATCTGGAATATTTACATTATTAAATTAATCACTCTGCAGTCAAATCATGTCATTTCTTTGTATAACTCACTATCATAAACGACAAATTAGCCTCAATGGGCTTAACACAAACACAACATCCTGTCCTCAGTCACTCGCATCAGATAACGAACAACTTCCTTAAAAAACTTTTAACAGAGAGAATAGGACGAAATTTCAGGGAGAGCGTGGTCCCTGTAAAGGAACTATGTTTTTGTTGTTATATTTAATTATTATTATCATCATCATCATAATTTAAAAAAAATATCAATTCTTGTAAATGCACGTTCACTTTCACTTTATGAGATACTTGGTGCTGATCGATGTCAAGACTAATAAATCTAATAGGATGAATGATTGCAAAATATGATGCACATGACAAAACAATTGCATATTAATATTTGAAGAGAATAAATATGAATAAACGTGAGAATATGAGAATAAATATGTTCTATAGCCATAGTATTTGGACCTCACTCCCCGGACTCAAATGATTTAACAGAATAATAGCGTAAAATATCGCAAATCAAAATCACTGCAAATGTATTTCAATAAAAAATAAAAAATATTGGAACAAGAGCATCAGTCATTCAATGTCTCCAAGATTCATGAAACACAGCTAATCTAGAACGAATCAGCATTTACATTGATAAACACTAGTTTGAAGACTTGTATTGAATAATTTCTTTCTCTTACCGTTTCTCCCACCAGGCCAGGAGACCTTTAACTCCCGTTCCTTGGCCCTTCAAGCCCAGAAGAAGATCCTGAGCAAGATGGCGACCATGGTGGTGGCCAACCTGCTGACAGATGACACCAGCAGCGAGATCTTGGACGAGCTCTACAAGGCCAGCCGTGAGTTCACCAAGAGCAAGAAGGAATCGCACAAGATCATCAAGGATGTCATCAAAATCGCCCTGAAGATCGGCATCCTCTACCGCAACCATCAGTTCAGCCCGGACGAGCTGGACACGGTGGAACGGTTCAAGAAGAAGATGAACCAGGCGGCCATGACGGCGGTCAGTTTCTACGAGGTGGATTACACCTTCGACAGGAATATTCTGTCAGAGCTGCTGCTGGAGTGCAGGGACCTGCTTCATGCCCTAGTCGAGCAGCACCTGACGGTGCGCTCACACGCCCGTATCGATCACGTCTTCAATCATTTTGCCCACGGGGAGTTCCTTTCTGAGCTGTACGGTGATGGAGAGGAGTACAGACTCTATCTGAGGAAGATCTGCCATGGCATAAACAAACTGCTGGACGAAGGAACGCTTTAACCATTCATCCCACCTTCACCATCACACCACCTCGGGCTCGGCTCTCCCTAAATCCTCCTCATTCTCGTCACCTTTGATACGAGACCACCCTCTCCTACATCTGTTTTCCCTCCACTTGTTTTCATCTTCATCTCCATCGTTCACCCTCTGCCATGCTTGTCGTTCCCTTCCGTTTCTCTCGTCTTCGTGTTCTTCGTCTATGGATTCACTTCCGGGGCTTGATTCTACGGATCCAATGGTGTCGTGTGGGCGGGGCTAACAGGGGTGGTTACCTGAGCGCCAGATTTCAAATCAAAATAAAGCAGTAATAATAAATAGAAAATAGCGCTTCTTCCTCCTCACACAGAAAATATCCAAGTTTTCTAACATTATACACGGTTTCCCAACATGACAGGTCAAAATAAACGTTGCCACGTAACATTTTACAGTAGGCTATTTTGGAGGGCGCTATACTTGCCTTGCCTCGGATGCTGGCAACCCACGCTACGACACCTTATGGATCAGTTGACCCAGAAGCAATTTAGGGGACTTCATCTTCTCTCCTGTCCGAACGGGGACATTTTGTCTCACCTTTCCCCTTATATGCATCACACGATTCCCACTTTTTCGTGCACCCATGTACTGTAATGTGCAATAATCAGAGGGTATTCTATATTTTACAAAGTCAATCTGTAATCATCAGTCCGTTATCATGTCGTTATTTGCAGAGCATGAAGCTTAAGTGTTAAATCCAGCTGAAATCCGGTGTACCCAACGAAATCTCCTCCCCCATCATTAACTAACTAGGTCTCACAGATACGGTGTGGACGAGTAGGGCCGAACCAATCAAAGTCTACTGTTGCAAATTCTTGCCAAATGTCTGTATGTGTGGTCTTACAGCACTGTTCAATACCTTTATGAAAACTGTCTCCTCAGTGTTGTGGGTCCCATATGAGTTTTCAAACTACCTTTACACGGCACCATAGAGAGAAAGAGACAAAGCGGATGAGTGCAGCTCCTTAAAGCCATACCAGGGGCTATGCTGTTTCCTAAGAAGTTGAACTATGATGACTTTACAGGTATTTTACATGAACTGTGGCAGCTCTTTGGAATCATAGCTGCAGTGGAATCCAGCAGAAACAGGGTGTCTCCTGGGTTGGCCTAGAAGAGCTTGTGTGTGCGTGTGTGTGTGTCTGTCTGTGTGTGTGTCTGTGAGAGAGAGAAAGAGAGAGAGCGCCAGACATGACAAGGGCTCAGGATGACAGTGTGAGAAAGGTTTGGGTCGAGCAGACCTCAGCAGCCCATCACACACAATGGAGGCTTGTATGTGAGCGTGTGTACAGGTTTGTGTGTGATTATTCTGGATCATCCATTTGTACATAGCCAGCTACGACACGGTGTATGTGTACTATGTGTCTGTGTCTATCTCCCATTCAAAGATGTAACCCTTTTGCTTTTTATTAAAGACTCCTTGTGAACAAGCGCCTACGTTGAACTGTGAACTTGTGAGTGTGTTATATCTATGCTCCATCCATACATCCATATATCTTCGACCACTTATCTGAAGTTGGGTCGCGCGGAGGTCACAGTTCCAGCTAGGTACCCCAAAGTTCCCTTCTCCTGCCCACATCAACCAGCTGACTGGCGGTCCTGAGGTGGTCCCAGACCAGGGTGGAGATATAATCCCTCCACCTTGTCCTCAATCTACCCCGTGGCCTCCTCCCATCTGGACGTGTCTGGAACACCTCACTAGGGAGGAGACCAGGTGGCCTCCTGACTAGATGCTGAACCTCCTCAACTGGCTCCTCTCTATTTCGGTAAAACATACATTTGTAAAAATGTGATGACATTGCATGCTTTATTTCTAAGGAGTCGCACAGCTCAGAAGGTACAGGGGTCATCTAGAAACCAGAGATCGGTGGTTTGATCCCTGGCCCCATGCAGAAAGCATGTCAAGGTGTCCTCGAGTAAGACAATGAACCCCTAACTTCTCCGGAGGCACTGCAGCTGCTCTCTACTCTTCTACCATAGGATGAGTTAAAAAACCCAGAACACATTCCACAAGCCTCGGTCATAAAGTTATGAAACAATTTGACTTCCATGGGTACCAGTGGCCATCTGGGGCATAAAATGCATGGATGCAGCTAATCTTCATAAACTGCCATAGCGAGTGTGTCACCAGTGACATGCATGTTTGTCAGGCTCAACTTTGTGTGCACACGTTTGAAATGAGCAGGATAATTGCCAACTTGCCATTTCTGGTCTGCCAGCTGCCCTCTGGTAGGTTCTGTCCCCCAGTTAAGAGAGGGAAAGTTATTCACGCATGTGTGTTTTCACTCCAACTGAGCCCAACTATGGCTTTTGTATTGGGTGATAACAGTGATAAAGTTATGATTTGACATTTAAGCCTCCTTCCAATTAATCCTATCACTTTAAAAGAAGCGTTATTTATTTCTCATTGCACATACATACAACAAATCATCTTCTCTGCACTCCACCCAGGACTGAGGGGGACCAACTCCAGTTCTCTGTCCTACTGCCTTGCTCAGGGGCACAGGCCGGAGTATCAACCCTAACATGCATGTCTGTATGATGGTGGGAGGACACCAGAGCACCAGGACAAAACCCACACTGACACAACATGCAAACTCCACACAGAAAGAACCTGGGATGGCCTGGGGTTCAAACTCAGGACCTTCTTGCTATGAGGCCACATTGCTAACCATAGTGCCACCCATTGGCTATAATACAGTCAAACAACCCATCCTTCCTGCATTGTGCACTCATTTGCAGATGCATGTTGAAAGCAGTCCTGGCAGACTCACATTCATCCAGTGGTCATAATGTGAGATATAAGTCATGTCATAGCATGTCATGTCATCAAGCTACGTCATGGATCTGCTGGTGCCTACCCCGGTGCTAAGTGAGCTAAAGGCAGGGAAACACCCTGGACAGGTCATCAGTCCATCCCAGGGCAGGCGTGGGTTAGGGTTTAAGGCCAAATACCCTTCTGGATGCCCCATGGTGAGTTCAAACCCACAGCTTCTGGCTTGTCAGTTCCTGAAACACACGTTCTACCCTTCAACTACCGCTGCCCCTCTGAAGAACACACTGGGGTCTTATCTAACATAGAAAGTATGCCGCAGTTTAGAAGCAGAGACGACTTGACCTCTTTTCTCTTGGCCTTACTTCACTTCCCTCTCATCAGCTCTCTCTTCCTTCTGTCGGAGAATATCTCCCACTGAGCATAATGTCTGAAATTGCACTAATGGCCTGCATGGGTCCTGGACCCTTAGGGGAAGACCTCACAGTGCCTGGGAGAG
>OMLC01007806.1:9348-20087 GCA_900302585.1 Regalecus glesne | reverse complement strand
AACGTAATTGTAGATGACAGTCATAAGTCGAGGCTGATGGTTCTCTGACTCATGTGGGTCAGGGAGTGTTGACTGAAATTGGCAGAGGATAAAAATGTTGGGTGTTGACTGGCTGGTGAATGGAGCAACATGGGGGAGAAAGGCTCCGTGTTGGGCTTCGATGTGTGCTATGGATGTGGGCCCTTTGATACTTACTCACTGGATCATTTGTACGTATGGACCAATCTCCATTTTCTTTACGTGGCACTACAATGTAAACTGTTGATATCATTGTTCGCTAACTGGCTGCGGCAGTGAACCTGACCTTGTTAACAATAGGATTTAGAGGCAGAGGGAGAGGAAAGGGCTTAGAACAGCTTTTGAGCCGCATCTGATGTGATTAGGCTTTACTCAATCACGGCTTATTTGATTTCCGGTCAGAGGAGGTTGTATTTAATTTACCCCTTTACTTCCATCAATCACCCATCATATTTAGCCTTCCATTCATGGACAGTCACTATTCCCACTTCCTCTGGCCGGTAGCAGCACCAGGCGGTCATCTCGGGATCAGCTAGTGTTGTTTCTGATGATAAGCAGTCAACATGCAGCGTGGGGATTTCTCGTCCTAGAATCCCAGTTGTGATGTGACCACAAAGAAGTTCAGCTACCTCCTGGTGAAGACGGGGACACTGATGCTAAAAGCATGCAGCGATCTGAGGGGATACACTCCTGGTCAGGTCATCAGATTATCCACAGAGATCCACAACAGGTCTGGCAAGGACACAGGCGCCGCAGTGGCCAGTCTCATACAGGTAACAGCAGCGTAACGGATATATATTAGTATTGTTGTATAATATATATTATATTATTATTGTTATTATTATAGCAATAATAATAATAATTATTATTATTATAATCCCATGATCATGTGTATTTTTTTGTCCTTCTCATTCTGGTGTTGTTCATTGCTGTGTAGGGCTTAGCAACATGTCATTTCAGAATTGATGTCATACAGTCTTGCAAAGTCTACTTTTGAAGAAAAATATTCGAGTACATCTGATAATAATGAAACTGGGCTGATTCAAAGACTCTCACCCTGTAGGCAGCAGACCGGAGTGTAAGGAGATGTAGCATAAAGCTAAGCCTGAGCTAATGATGTGACGTTGTAGATCTTCAGATATGAGGAGTTAACCTACATCTCTTTACCTACATCCACCTGACTTGAGTCGCTCATGATGGGCTCGCTGATTGTGGGATAAACTCAAAGAAAAGCTTAGACTAAAGTATTACCTTCACTCTAGAAAGTGACCTATAGAGCCAAGCGGCCTGTGTGTGACCTCCGGACCATAGCGGCGGTAGCGGGTGCGGGGATGAAGGCGGGACAACATGCAGAATGGCAGGAGAGGATCATTGTCCCTGCACTCCCTCAGTCAGCTCTGGCTGGATGCGGCCTCATAGACATCGAGTACTTCATTCAGGTGAGAGACGTGCGTGTTTCGATTTAATTCACACACAAGCCCTCTGATCGGATTCCATGTGGTCACTTGCACTTCCAAATACAACCCTCCTACTGTGAGGAATGCAGGGCAACGCTAAGCGAGGGGAGGCGGCACAGCTCAGGAGGCGGGGCGGTGGTCTAGTGACTGAAGATTAGTGATTCAATCCCTGGTCCCTTGCAGAAACCGTGTCGAAGTGTCCTCGAGCAAGACACTGAACCCCTCTGTGCTCAACCCCTCACTGGAGATCAAACCACTGAGCTTCTGATTACCAGAGGACTGCACCACCTCCTGAGCTTTAGCATATTGAGTGTAGGGAGGATGCCTACACGTGTGGAGAAGATGTCTATTAGCAAAGGGACCTGACTGCACTGTCCAGAAGGAGGAAATAATGATGTGAGAGTATGTGCTGCCTGGACTTATTTATCTTTGTGACCGTTCAAGGTGTCGCTGAAATCTCCAGAGGTTGTCGTTACTCTGCCCATTCATATCGGGGACATCCCTGTCAACTGTGGCCTGGGTTCAGATCAGTCCAGAAACACCCCCAACCCAGCGGGGGTGACTCCCAATGCCCCACCAATGGAAGAAGAAGACCTGGAGGGGGAGCTGTGTGCAGGCTGTGTACCCAGGGATGAGGTCACCAGGGGTCACTCCCAGCAGGATGCCTCAGGTCAGCCCCTCACCTCGCCTCGCACATCATTTACGGACATGGAAGCTAGCCAGATATCGATGTTTTTACCAAAGCATTGATGTCTCACACCACGCGACAGTGATGCGATTGCAGGGACATGGACACACATGCACATATGTGCACATCCAGACATTCTCACCATGTTTAGCTTCATTCCATCATCTTTGGGAAAAAGATGCCTAAGCATGGGACTCTGGTTTGATGCACGGCTTAGTGAGTTTTGTTTATTCCTGCATCCCTCTGATTAAACCGTTGTTGAATTCACTTCTGCTTTATGCCCTCGTCTTGCAGATGTACCTCCAAGCTATGAGGAGAGCTGCAGGGCCGTCAGCTCCGGGATGAGCAGCGGGCAGTAGAAGAGAAGTGGCTGAGGAAATATGGCCACGCCCATCGATCTCCACCCAATCTCAATCTCTCTCTCAGATTGAAACCCATGGTCGATATCTCCAAAGGCCTTGTCAGATGGAGTGGGTGAAAGACACGGTCTGAGAGTAACGCTGCTCCAAACAATGGAGCAAATAATGAATTGTTGGATTCACATAGTTTTGGGGGCGGGGTCTCTTTAGGAGATATGTTTTAAAACAACTTTTGAGTCCGTGATGCCTTAAATTGATCATCTCCCAGGAGGTAGGGCGGCTGTCTATTATTCAGAAAACTGGTGGTTTGATCACCAGGGGAAAGGGTGTCGAAGTTTCTATGAGCAAGGCACTGAACCCCTAACAGTTCAACCCCTGAGATGGAAGGGTGACCTGTCCAGGGTGTTTCCCCACCTCTCACCCAGTGAATGCTGGGATAGGCTCCAGCATGGCTCCATGATGGATGGATGGATGGATGGATGGATGGATGGATGGATGGATGATGGGCCCTGTTTTAGATTCACCTACTTTAGCTGGCTCTAAAGAGTGACGTGTTATATTCCTCTATCCCTTACCCCTTTTGTTGATGAGAGCAAGATGAGATGGTGTGTTGATGTATGTTGCCTTAACTATTTTCTGGCATTAACATTTGTGTGTTGAAGAGCCTCTGAAATCACATTTAGTTCAGATGATCAACATTTCACAGACCTGAACATTGCATATGCACATTAACGTGCTTTAGACTTCTGCTTACTGCAGGCTGTGTGTATCTGGTCTCATGGCAACGTTTCATCTGCATGTCTGCCCTGTGTGGTAACACATATGTGTATGTGTTTGGGTGATGAAGGGTAAATGGCCTTATTCTATTATAGCGCTTTTCTAGTCGAGGGCCACTCAAAGCACTTGGCAACGTATGCCTCACATCTCTGAGCATGGGGGATTAAGGGCAGAAGCCCCTTTCCTGATGTCCCATGGTGGGTTTGAACCTGCAGCCTCCGACTCCGAGACCTTATTTTGGATAAGCAGTTGGGGATGAACGGATAAGATTAGATGAGTAAAGAGATGGGATTCCTGTCATCACCAGGAAGGTTCTATTTGCTTGGTTTTACTGAGGTAATTTCCTGCTCCTTACCTTTATGGATCCTTACCCGGTCAGATTACCTCACTTAAAGGTACCGTGGCCCCGTAGATTCACGTTTTGTGTAATATTCTATCTTTTCCCATCACGTTCGATAATCTGTGTGTGACTTAGTATTTTTCTGCTCATGAATCGTTTACAGGTTTCACATACAGATGAAAATAAAGCATCTTCATCAATAAACGTCACGCTTCAACATGCTTAGCAGAATCCGTCCCAGTCTGTTGTTCTGCATCTGCTTGTGGTCTTTTGCTTTTGTGGCCTATGAGCAGGTAGATCTGGCAGCCATTGGCTGAGAGGCCAACTTCCCTGAAATGGGACTGCTATCACACACACGGTCATGACACCACGACCCGTCTTCGCCAGACTTGGACCATGACAATGGACCCCGCTTCACCAGGAGCGAGTGGCACGGAGCTGCTGAACAGTATGATTTCTAACCCGCGACCTATGTTGCCGTGTATGTACAAGTCAAACAGGAGGGCTGAGAAAGGAGTCCACGTTCTGAAACGACTCCTGCAGAAAGCTGCTGACAGCGACTCAGAGCATCACCTCTCAAGTGGGGACCATCAACGGCCCATCTGGTGACGAATCAGAAGCTAGACACCCCCACGGCACCAAGCTACTCTGAGCCAAAGAGACCTGAAGAGGAGGCACAAGTCTCTCCATGACAGGACAGCCAAGCAGCCTCTTCTGCCGTCAGGTGACGACATGGTGGAGATTGAGAGTCCTGAAGGATGGTGGACAAATGGCCGTTCTTCAGGAAGCAGCCCAGAGGTCGGGCAGAGGAGGGACAGACACTATCACCACGATCTTCTAAAAGCACAAGAGGCTGATGGAGAGCTCGGTGAAGCCCACAGTGAGTATAAGTCCAGCAGTCTCTCCCTCCACTCCCATCATCAGACCTCAGCTCCAACACAACACCTTCCTCGGGCTGACACACACACACACACACACACACACAGTGCAGGTGAACTTGTGTTGAGGTCACCAACAGAATGCAGAAAGCCTGAGAGAGTGAAGTTGTGATTAAGAGACTGACATAGAAACGACAGATAAACACGCAGGTCAGTTCATATGGAACATATTGTGACTGTTGTAATGACGTGCCCAATGCTGACGCCTGTCTCGTGTCTGTCCCTCTTCCCAGTATCGGCCTCAGAGACGGGGGATGTGGAGCTCGGGTGGTGTTACTGTTGACCACAAGGTGTCAGGAGCGGTTCATGATCGTATACATTGGCGTGAACTGCCAGGATGAGGAATACGTGTTTCGATGCACGTCGACTAATCCGGGAACTCACAAAAAAAGGTACATTCGTTCATCTGGATTCTCATGCAGGAGACAGTCTGAGCTGACTGCAGCATCCCCACCCTCATAAACAATACAGTTGCATAACCAAAACCAACGATGCTTTCATATGCAAATCAGTCATTAACCGGGTTCTCGGTGGTAATGAGAGCTATTCACGGGATTAGGGAATGGTTTCCAACTCGGCATCGTTAAGTAGTGACGGATGTACACGCCCCTCATTTCAAGGATGATCATTCCATCTTTACATAGACGGCCTCTTTGACGCACACAGGCCATTTTACAATGTTGCGGTTGCGACTTTTTTGATTCAGTGTCAGATAAGGACAGCATAGCCCTTGAGGCAGACAGCTCACCTAGTCACTGGAGATTGGTGGTTCAATCCCGGCCAATGCAGAATGTATGTTGAGGTGTCCTTGAGCAAGACACTGAACCCCCTACCTGCTCCCTGAGCACTGTGCTGTGGTTACACCCACTGCTCATATACAACAGGATGGGTTGAATGCAGAGAGCACTTCCATTGCCCTTGGTCATGTGGCATTTAGACATTATTGAGCATCCATAAAGAATACCGTTTTTATGTTGTCGTTTTTTTTCTATGAAATAATCGATACAGCAAATAGAAGTGGACTTAAAATTTTGAAGCATCATAAAGCAAAAAGCAGAGACAATAGAAAAAAAATTAAAAGTTGGAAAATGAACAAATATTTGACTTTATTAATATACTGGATTTATTGCTGTGAAGATCTCTGTGGGCCAGGATTTTTAGCATTTCAATTTGTGTGGTCCTGAAGGCTTTGCCTTCACTGTTTTACATCAAAGAAAGGCGGTTGTAGTAAACTCTGTTTATGACATGGTGGTTATTCCGAATCGGCGGGTATTGTGATACATATCACGTTGGGACCTCTGTGCTGTGATACGTATCGTATTGTGAGGTCGTTGGCAATACCCGGCCCTGGTGTCCACCTGTTTAATGGAAAGTACCCAACTCATAGTCTGAAAACATGACAGCAGTTCAAGTTAGTAAAGAGTTAGAAAACAACTCGAGATATTGCACCGAACTCTAAAATTTGCACTTTCTCCCAAGGGAATACCTAAAAACATCTGAATATCGATTAGAAACTTTAGTCAAAAAGACAAAAGAATATTAGGCTGCATTGAATTAGTACTCATATGCAACACATATGTTGAATCATCTCTTACAAAGCATCTCCACATCTTCTAAAAGATGTCTTTTGGGAAAGAAAGCCCCATCAGAAGAATAGCACTCTTTAGGGCAGAACTCTCCACAAGCCCTAGAAACCATTCTTTAAAAACATGATGGAAAATTCATCAAAAGAATATTGCAATGCCCAAATTGGGCAGAAAATTCCAAAACGAAGAAGAAGAAAATGTGACCATAAAACCCCATAAGTGTCGGGGGTCTTTAGTTCGATCCAAGAAAGCACCAACTCTGCGTAACATCTGACACAGGCACTGTGGGCAGGGATACGTGGAATTTCTCTTGCATCCCTGTTTACGTGCTTTTCTTTCATGTCTTTATCAGTTGCTGGGCAGATATTCCCCAATGCCTTTGCATACGTGCCACTCCATGGTGCACAGGTAGTTAAGCAGCAGAAGAAGTATCATGGCTGCCAGGGCTAAAACCACGACAGCCACCACGAAACACCAGCGAGAGCAAGTGGAGGCCCGTTTGTCCCCATCGCCAGCTTGACAGCCAAACTCAGCATCATGAATTCCCATGTTGGAGTGGCACCCAAGCTGTCTTTTAATCCATGAGACCAGGGACGAAGACATGGTGGAGCCACTTGGACATGCAACTCCAGCCTTTGGCTTTATCTCCATCATCCTGATCAGGCAGAGCACAAAGATCTCCCTCTTCTTCAGACCTGACGGGGAGACATGAGACGAGTTGATCAGGGATTAAATGAATTTCAGGAGAGGAAACCAGAGAGGGATTTACATCCAGGCAATACACATACATAGGCCGCAGTAGATCAGTGGGAGCACGCGCACTTTGGGAATGGACGGGGCAGATGTTATGGGTTTGAACCCTCTGCAGGGCATCAGGAAGGGCAACCAGCTTTAATCCCTCAAGCCCCACCCCCACAAAATGGGCAGCGATCGACTGATCGTTGGAAGGCTTTTGGGCTTAGGTGTCAGGAGTTGGCATGTGATGCATCCTGGCAGACGTAGTTGGCACGGCTGCATGACCAGGAGAACTCCAATTTCTTGGCCAGCCTAGAACACACTGAGGAATCTATTACTTCCAATGACTATATTTGTGCATAACAGTAATTGGTCATCCCCAGAAAGACCAGTAACCCCCCCCCTTAAATGTTGGCAGTGTGTGTTAGCGTGGGGTTTTCAGCAATACACGAGAGGTTTAGTTAACAGTGGTACATGTGAGTGGGGAGGGGCGCCAAGGCTCGGTGGGTAGAGCGGTTGTCTGGTGAACACAAGGTTGCCGGTTCCATCCTGGCACCTGTAGAGAAACGTGTCGACGTGTTCTCGAGCATTACACTAACCGCTCTACCCTGTGATGGACTGGCGACCTGTCCAGGGTGTTTCCATCCATTCACCTAACGAGTGCCGAGATGGGCTCTAGTTCCCTTGTGACCTGACATCAGATAAGGGGTTGAGGATGGATGGATGGATGGATGGATGGATGGATGGATGGGTGGCCGCAGTAGCTGAACTCACCATTGGTTGTCAGGAAGACCCCACAATGTGGGGCCTATTCGTGGCTTATCAAATCAGATGTGAGAGGCTTTCAGTATGTACGTGTCAGGTTTTATTACCACTCGTGGACTTTAGAGACATTTGATAGTATATCAGGACCAGTACCAGTATTTCAGTGAGAGGATCTATTTTCAATGTCATATGTGAGAGTTCACTTTGATTTAAGTCCCATCAGGCCGTTTATATCGAGGCTAATCCCAGAGCCACCCTTGTGCAGAGCATCAAAATAGATTGGTGTTTACAGTGACATCTACCCGTACTAAGCATCTCGGATGGACCTCGGGGCTGCAGGAGAAAGAGCGCCACACGTACGTTGTGCGTTCTGGAGTCATTACATTACGTTACAGGCATTTAGCAGACGCTCTTATCCAGGGTGACCTATAAGTGTCGAACTCCTAACGCGTCTCCTAACGCGCAACGGAACATTTCAAGGGGGAAAAAAACCAAGTTAGACCACAGCCTGAGCGATTCAGAAACCGTGATGTTTCCACTTACCTACCAGCAAAGCACCTCAGTCAGTCCAGTTCAACTCGAACTCGGTTGCCTGTTTTTGGATTACTGCAAACACGGTCAGCGAGGGAAATAAAGGAAGAAGGCAAACTTACAAAGTCGAAACCGCTGTCGTCTAACTTCTTCTGCGCTTCACCTGCGCGACGATCTGCGTTCGCCAAACATCCGCGGGCTCCACAGCCAATCCGAATCCGGGCACAATCGGCTTTTGCCTCTTACTTATCACTTGTTGGGAAGGGGGAGGGGGGGCAGATAGGCATCGCAATAAATGAACTTGCGCACAAAGCTTAACGTGATCTCCTAAATCGGAACGTGTGGCGCAGCGTTTAAGGAATCCACGCCCAAACCAGTTGGAATCGGCAACATTTTAATTACAGTGGTGTTTTTCTGTTACAAGGCGACTCCCTGTGAAAGACTTTCCAGTTGAGGACACAAGGAAACAAAACGTTCATGCCACTGTGTCTGGCGTCTTGTGCGGAAGTAGTCTCTCTGCATGCGTGCAAAGTCATGTTGCCCAGACACCGGGGCATGGGACATTCTCTGCTCCAGTCACTGAACACGGGGTGCATCTCATTCAGCCCCCCTCATATCCATCAATATTAAGTCCGTTTCTATTTACAGAGCATTCAGCAGACGTGGCTTACACAAACCAGCTAGTTTAAATGGCAATAACAAATAAGCATCCCGAATTAGTCCATACCGGCAATACGGCAAATCACAGATAGACATGCATAGGCGGGAATACAAGCGGAAGCAGCCTGCTAATGATGTAAAAGTCACCTTTACAAACCAAGTCTTGCTGCAGCACATTTCTTATGTTCATTCCCATGTCAAAATGCTCTATATTTACAAGAGTACCCATCAGAGCCTACCAAAAGAAAGTTGAGTTAAATCAAAACCTTTCTGTGGCAGTTTAGACTTAAAATCTAAAGGCTTTTCCTGACTTCATGCTCTTCCTTCAGTCTGATATGGATACTGTTCTGGAAGCCCCCTCAGCATAAAGTGCTGTGCAGTGCCAGATACCAGAGAGGATAAGATGGCCTTTTGGAACAACAGCAGTGGTTTCTCACCTCCAGAAAATGGGAAACGGCCCGTTTTTGCATCTAACCAAGACGTGCACACAGACTCACAGCAGCAAGGGCTGCAAGTTGAGCCAAGTTATCAATTCACTTGGACCCCTTTCATGTAAAAGGTCTCGGAAACACAGAGCACAGCGGGGCCGTGCTGCAGTGCAACCAGGAGTTTTTGCATGAAAGACCCAAGTACTGGTTGGGTGAAAAACCTGGCCCTTTGATGCAACCCCTTGAAACTGGAAATGAGAAAGACTGCAGAGAGAGGGAGAGAGATTTCCTCAACATGGGGCCTTATGGGAGGGAGAGTCTGATATATATATACAGTGTATACAAAACCTAGCCTTTGTTACAATATTGACATACACCTTGGTATCGATTGGAACCTCATATACAGATTATGGATGTCAATTACTACCAACATTTATCCCAACAAGCAAAGTGTGAGATAAGTTGACCCGTTACGGTTATTTGATTTGTTTTAGAGGAGTTTGGTTGTTTGTTTGGGTTTTTTTACAGAAAATTGGGGTGATTTTTTTTACAGGACAAAGTAATGGCCATAATAACGATAATAATAATAATAATGATAGCCAAAGAGCATAATGGATATATTTGAAACTAAATGACCCCGCCTGATTATATCCAGATGTGTAGTATTTCTATAGGATCACTATGTACAAATGGATCAGTTGCTACTTGACAGCATAAAGACAGGCATGCTTCCACCATTTTCACTGGCTAGTAAAATGTCCACTCGATCCACATCCTTGCTAGTAATGCCTTCCAAGTCAGAGGGAAAAAATCATCTGAAAAGTTCAGTTTTGTGCAGATAAAACCACGGGTGCCTCTTGGCAACAGTTCTCATGTTGACATCCACTGAAGGTCACCTATCATACTACAGCGTATGTCACTGCTGAGGAATCCTCCATGACATTGTGATGTCTACTGTCTAACTGGAAAAGACACGTTGAGCACGGTATACTTGGACCAAATGCACAAACGTAACCTATCTTAACCGGCTCCCTAAAACAGTAAAGTTGATCTGGTAGAGCTTTTTTTCTTTTAAAGAGCAACAACGGAAAATGTCCCAATGACATCTGTAACTAAAGTTCGGTCAGTAAGGGACGAAACATGACCAAGTTTCCTAAGAATATACACTACGCATGGGAGATGGGTGTTTCAATGCATGCGTAGGAGCCTGGCGTTACTTAACGGCACAAAGTTCAGCCGAACAAAAAACAAGAAAACCAAAACCAAACAAGAGTTATAAGAAAACATGGTGTCCTCAAAGCTCCACACATGGGATCGATGAGGCTGCATCACATTCAATGGAGTGGGGACAGAAGGGTCTCCTCTTTTCCCTCTCGTCCTCTTCTTCCTCTTCTTATCTACTCCTTCTCTCTCTCTCTCTCTCTCTCTCTCTCTCTCTCTCTCATCAGGGAGGAGAT
>OMLC01007798.1:4943-18296 GCA_900302585.1 Regalecus glesne | reverse complement strand
GTTTTTTCATTAGCGGTATTAAAATAAAATAAAAACAATAAACACGAGAGGCTGAAGATTCAATCAGAGCTGTGAGGATACCTAATACGACTTATTTTCAGCCCAGTGTGTTTCCAGGCTACCCAGCCGTGGACTCCCAACTCTTTCATTTGAACAATACAGTGAAGTTGGAGGCGGTGTGCAGGAGCTGAGCTGCAGCGGCTGCTGGCTCACAGTTGGAGCTATGCACCGGCCGGTGTAAGCTAGTTCATACAATAAGTGAAACTACCCTAAAGGCTGACACTCGAAAGACTACAAGCAAAGAGGCTGTCGTCTCCGTCACATCTCAGAATATATACGAACGTTTCCTTAAATAAGAGCCCCGAAGAGAGATTTTTATCCTCTTTTCCCCATGCATCGAGATGTTGAAGGCTTCTGCGGCAAAAGGCACTCACCTCTAGCAGACATGCCCGGTAGGTAGAGCCGTCTTTCTTCACCGAGAATTGGGAGATCGCCCTTTAAAAGCTTTGACGGGAAAAGACGATCGATAGACTGATATTATTTTCACTTCAGTCTCTTTTTTTCTTCGGGACTGTCATTTTCGAGGGGAACACAGCCGGTGTATACGGTACGCTGGAATCCACTGCGAGATGCAGAGAGAGCACTTTATAACGACAGGGCGTGTCCTGGGTACAGACACAGCATCCTCGTTATTTCTTTTAACTTTATCAAGACATTTAATCAGATCGATGTTGCACATAAGGGGTGTAAAGTTTGCACGCAAAACGTTCAGATAACTTATCATCCAATATATATATATAAATATGTGGTGAGTTTACACCAGAAAGGAGGGCCAGTGTTCCAGCTAGCCTACTTTTTGTCCATGGTGACTATGCTGCAGCCTACTTACGTACTACGATGGTTGGGTGAATCATAAAGTAGTAGAGTAATAAGCAGAGAAAACATGGCTCAGATGGAAAGAATGTTGCTCGCCTTCATCGCTGGCTCCATCTTTGGTGAAAATAATCGGATGATTTCAAAATGATCGTCTTGGCCTCAAGATCTAAAAAAAGGAGAGGCAATGAAAAGCACTTTACTTGGTCATTGTATTCTTACAATGAAATCTGTCCTATGTATTTAACCTATCCTAATGTATAGCAACAGTGGGCAGCCGCAGCGCCCCGGGAGCAGTTAAGGGTTCAGTGTTTCGCAAAAGAACACTTCGACCCGCTTGCTGAAGGACCTAGGGATTGAACTGGCGACATTCTGATGACTACACGATCCGCTCTACCTCCTGGGCGGCGTGGCTTAGGATGTGAGTATAGCATATCGGGCCTATGTAGTACAATTTACGAGAGAATATTCAAATTCTAGAAATGAGAGAAATCATCGTCTACCACTCGATTGTCAGATTGTAGGTTTTTGGCTCCCCAGGTTCCCTTAATAAGTGTGACTCCTAATAGTCCCTCTATTATCTTTTCTAACTGTATTCCTATTTATGAAAAAAACGTCCGCTCGCATACAGTAAACGATTTTGAATGTAGAAACTGTTATGGTACTGTTTCTAATAATCTAACTCAAACGCGTGAATTCATACTCAACAGAGTAATAGCCGTGTTACTTCATGGTCCCTGATTGAAATCAATGACCTCCGTCTCTCATTTAGTCTTATATGCGTGCGCCCCCTGTTGTTCAGACACGGTAGTGTTTGGCCAGCGAAGTGCCACCGTGTCCAACGCGCACGTCACATTGGGCAATCGGCGTCTTGTTTACACCGGCTGTGTCGGGCCTCCGAGGTCCCTTGTACGATAGCTAGCTTTACGTCTTTATTGCTTACAAGTCACATTTTCCTCTCAAGGGTCATTGTATGAAACCTCCAATCTGGATCGAGGCGGGAGCAACAGGAAGAAGAAGATAGAGGAATTCTCTAGGTCTTCTCGGGAGAAGCTGGTCCAGTCGAAGAACAAAATGTTCTCCAAATTTACCTCTATTCTCCAGCACGCAGTGGAAGCAGTGAGTGTCCATCGAGAGCCTTTATTGAACTTGCTATTTCTTAGCTGGGCTGTGTGTGTGTTTGTCAAACCTTGTTTGAAACGGGCCTTGTGCGGTCGACCAGAGTAAATAGCATAACGTTGGTGTTAGCTTGCTAACGTTAGTAAAAGCAACCGCAATCTCGTCAGTGTACGCTAACCTCAATATGTTGTTTTTACAATGTCCGGAATATGTTGTTCGCAAAAATGTTATCAAGAGTCCTATGTGGTAAAATGGTTTTGATTACTAACTAATTGTTCCCACCCGTGTGTATTTTCCTGTCGAACTACCTAAACCAGTTTTGGTTCAGCGTTAGCTTCTTCAGATCAGCTAGTGAGCAGTTAGCTAGCCACATAAAGCTACCAAAAGCTGAACCAACTACTACGTAACGCTAGCAGCTAGTAGCTGGTTCAAATCCTAAGTAATTGTTGAAGTAAGGTCTGGATTGATGATGTGCACATACTTTGACGTTTAAATAACCAAAGTGATAACTCTTACTGTTGCCCGTATATCGTCAATCCTTGTTTATGTATTAGAATATGGTTGTGTTGTCATTCTATGTGAAGTACCTGTAAGTCATGAAACCGGAGTTAAGTTCCATGTACTAGAAAACTTACATGGCCAACAAATTGATTACGAATTTAATTCTGATCTCTTCAATAATCTTGAATATAAATAAACTCAAAATAATCTTAAACACCAATACTTGAAATGTATACTCTTGAACAAGTTGATATACTTGAAATGTACATATTTGAACACTTTAAACACTTGAATATGTTCGTTTATTGTTAGCCTGCAAACTGCCGTTAAAATATTATCAACCTGCCTTATGAGCTGCCTCATGTCCCTGACAATGATAGACCGATGACAACAAACTCAAAGCAAGTCTGTACACAACTGCTTTGTAGTTGAGAACATTAATTCGTAAAAACATGTGAAATCCCAATGTAAGAATTAAAACCGCTGATAAGAGATTTTTTGCTTGAAACCCACTCGGCACTCCTTTGTTTTTAAGTCAAGTACATTTAGTTGGGACAAATAGTGACACATGAAACGCCCCTCTCATTTTTTAGTAACCACTAATGAAACGGCATTTAGCGACCCCTTACAGCAAACCGATGTGTTTAAAAGACAATGCAGTTGTCTTTTTATGCTTCATCACACTCCAGAGAGTATATACAGTTTCCTCTTTGATGCTGTTGAACTTTCACCCCTCTACCTTAATTTTATTTTGATCAACTTTGCTCCTTATTAAATATTGAATGGCATGAGTTGTCTCTATAAAATAGAGGGCTAATGGAGTTTGTTTTGATTACTTTCTTTTTTAGCTTGCCCCTTCGCTGCCCTTGCAGGAGGACTTTGTCTATCACTGGAAGGCCATTACACATTATTACATTGAAACATCTGGTATGAACACTTTTAACATATTAAACTATCTTTAACTTCTTTCAATTTTTATCAGCATACTTGTATTGTGGGTCTGGTTATGAGGTGTGTGTTGTCTTCTTTTTCCCTGTCAGATGACAAAGCCCCTGTTACAGACACCAACATTCCATCCCACCTGGAGCAGATGCTGGACATCTTGACCCAGGAAGAGGAAGAAAGAGAATCTGGAGAAACTGGCCCATGTATGGAATACCTTCTGCATCACAAGATCCTGGAGACTCTCTACACCTTGGGCAAGGCAGATGTAAGGCATAAATGCACATCTTTGCTGCATTCATAAATGCCAGGATAACACTCCCTGGAGAAAATAAAATTGTTAATTGATTTCTTATTTAACTGAGTTTGTGTGATTTTTTTTCCTTAATAGTGTCCCCCTGGGATGAAGCAGCAGGTGCTAACATTCTATACAAAGCTGTTAGGCCGTATTCATCAGCCTCTCTTACCCCATATTAATGTCCACAGACCTGTGCAGGTGAGAAGTCAACATGTATCAGCTTGAAATCCATTCTGTTAGTTTTAAGCAAAACAGTAGTACTTCAAGAATTGACTGCTTGTGTAACTTGTTTTCTCATAATGCAACTTTTTATGCCTTTTCCCCTGCCAGAAATTGATCCGTCTGTGTGGGGAAGTGATGGCTGCTCCCACAGAGAATGAAGAGATCCAGTTCCTCTGCATAGTGTGTGCCAAACTGAAGCAGGACCCGTACCTTGTTAACTTTTTTCTTGAGGTAGGTGGCTTTGCAATGGTGTTCAAAAATTAGGAAAGAGCTGAATAAGCCTCATGCTCATAAATATTCATTCATCTGTATGAGAGACTGGTGGAAGGTGGAGCCAGATAGGATTATAAAAGACTACTTTGGCTGATATTGTTTACACATTGATTGTACATTTTATTGTACTCAGGTTGTTTTTAATACATTTTGACTAGGAAAAAAGTCAATATAATTGGGGAAAAACTAAATATTAATTAAAAAGAAATCCTGAATATTATTACTGTTACCACTGCAGAGGATTGAGTAAGTACAGACTATCAGTGGATTAATATTTTAAATGATTTTTATGTTTGAGGTTGAAAAGTTGTTGTTAATTGGAAAGCTAATGCATTCAAGAGAAGAGGAAATACAGTGTATCCACTTGCAAACTATTTATACATTCCCTTTAAAAAAAATCTAGTTTCTCTTCCGTGTCCTTGATCAAGGTTTTGTTGCAAGCCAATTGAGGTAAATTTGTCATTAGTAGGCTATAAAAATAAGACTGACTTGAGTTACATCTTATTCATAAGGAATTTCTTACATTTGTGTAAGACCACTTTATGGAAGCACACATAATTAATGTTTTAACTTTGCCCAAAGTTTGTTTTATATTGGCTTACCAATAAAAATGTGATATTAACTTTTAATTGCAGAACAAGACTAAAAGGCCTGCAACAAAAGGTCCCGGAGGGGCAGAGGGTGTAAAAGCGAACCCGTCAGGCCCAGACACAGGCCAACCCCAAGTAGCAGAACAAGCTGAACCGCCAAAAGAGTCCCAGGCTGTAGCTTCCTTTGCTAACTTAAGCCCAGCCAGCAACAATAACAGCAACAACTATAATCTGGTTACTTCTCTGCTCAACCTCACAAAGAGCCCGGTCAGTTTACACACTTACATACACACTTAACTGTGGCTAAGGTGTTTTAGAACATGGTACGCATTTCATTTGTTATTAGAGTTTAAAAACCATATTGACATTCTCTGTCTTTCTTCCTACCTTTCTTTTGCCTGTGCTATACAGGATGGCAGGGTTGTGGTGAAAGCTTGTGAAGGCCTAATGCTATTGGTCAGTTTACCAGAACCTGCGGCTGCCAAGTGTCTGATTGAGAACACTGAGCTGTGTGAGCTCCTGACTGACAGGCTGTCTACATTCTACAAGGCGCTACCCCAGTCCATGGACCCCTTGGACATTGAGACAGTAGAATCGGTCAACTGGGGGTAAATTTCTTTCCAAAATGTTCTCACAAAAGCTACATGGTTCCTGCATCCCATTAATCTCTGTCAGTTAAGTATGAAACTCAAGCAGAGTGGCCAGTCATATTTAGTTAGCATTTGTCACATGAGCTGTTTATGTAACTTTAAAATATTTCGATACATCCAAGGCCTCTATCTTCTTCCACATTTACTTACTAAATGTCCAAGTTTTGTTTGCATATAAGACATTTGATAAAACATAACATCTCATTCTTTTCTGTGTTTCAATTTTAAGGCTTCTTGTCACAAACATATCTTTCATGTTTATACAAAATCGTTTGTCTCACCATCTTCTAACCTTATGCTCGCCGATTGGTTCCAGTGCAAGTTTTCTATTAGTTTCAAATCTTTACTATCGATAGACATCTTTTTGAGTGCTCAATTCAATTTGTCATGATAGACCTGATCAAATACTTTTTTTGTAATGGATTAAACATATGAAAATGTCTTGCGTCACCTCCAGATATTTGAATAATGTCCAGAGATTGAAGGTGCCTTCTCTTGTCTCCATTCCTAGTCTGTGCACCCAAGTCCACAGAATCCATTAAGAATACCTTTTTTTAGATGACCGATCTAGATGAAGGTGTCATTTTCAATTTTTGGGTTCAATAACTTGAGCACACCCTGCTCTAGATTAGATTAGATGTAGTCTATTACAAGGAAAGTGTGGGCCATTGTCATTAGTGGCATCAGGAAAATCCCAGGGGTAAACCAAAAGTTTGCTCACTAACTAACTCGTCTTGCTTTGCCACATAGGCTCCCATCTAGTCATTCTTTTAATCTTTGGGGCAATTATTCTGTTGCAGTCTGGATGTATACAACCTGAAGGAGGATGCTGCGGTGTTCACAGGGAAGAGGCCTCTCATCTCCTTCCTCTCGTGGCTTGATTACTGTGACCAGCTCATCAAGGAGGCTCAGAGGGTTTGTACCAGTAATACTGACTAACTCTGCAACATGTTGTGTTTTTATGCATCATGCTGTGTGAAGAAGGAATAGGGGGGGGATCCAAAATAAAAGCCACAGATGGGCAGTTTTTTGGTTTTGCTCATGATTTCTTTTTCTCCAGTCAGCTGCCGTGGTGTTGGCCAAAGCAGTGAGAGAACGTTTCTTTGTTTCAGTCATGGAACCACAGCTTATGCAGACGTGAGTTCTGTGTAAAATCCTCCAACAAATACTCTTTGTCAACTCTGGTGTTTTGTGTAATGTCATCTCTTGAAGTCGTATCATTACATAAATGGTATACCTGTTTGTGGGTGCCATTTTCAGAAATGAGTATGTATATCTATGTGTTTATATATAGGTCCGAGGTGGGAATCCTTACCTCCACAGCCCTACTGAATAGGATTATCAGGCAGGTGACGTCAGAAGCTCTCCTCCAGGAGATGGTATATTTTCTGCTTGGGGAGGACAGAGAACCAGAGACTCAAGCCACCATTGTCCAGAATCCACTCAGACGCAGGCTCATAGAACACTGTGACCACCTGTCAGATGAGGTGCACATCCCATAACATTGTTTTCATTCTCATGGTTTTATAATCTCCTGCCTCATGAGTTGTCATTTCATATCATGAGTAGAAGAAACTACTTATGGGATTTCCTCTTGTCTTGATCCAATCATCTTGTATCCAACAGTGTAGGAGCACTAATTTAAGCTAAATTTCCAGCTGCTTTTCCCTGTATATCTTGTAGTTCAACTGACCATAAATTTCATTCCAAATAATGTTTGACTGAGCTTCAGATGACTGGCTTATTCATCTTATTGTTTTGTAATGTCAAGAAAAGCAATTATTAACTCCAGCTATGCTTAAAAAACCTTGAATAATGCTCTAGTTTTTACTTTGAGACAACCCTTTTGCAATCCCCCATTTCCAGATCAGCATCATGACGCTACGCCTGTTTGAGCAGCTGCTCCAGAAGCCCAACCAGCACGTTCTCCTGAACTTAGTGCTGCGAAGCTTGGAGGAGAGGAACTACCTGGAGAACAAGCCTCAGGAGGAGCGAGAGCCACTGGAGAATGGACAGCCCCATGATGCCGTGTAGGACCCCTCCCCCAACTTTTATCTGCCAGATTGGTTGGACTTAACCTGCTGTACTTTGTGACCCTAAGATCCAGTGCGCAGATATACTTTAGTGGAAATAAAGTGGAATGCATCAATGGGCTGTGCTCTCTCTTAACCCCTCACCCCAATTCTACTTGTCTTGGGTGTCAGTATTTTTTGAATGATGAAAAGGGGGTTTTGGCACCAACAAAACAAATTTAAGGCACCCTCCCAAAAATGTTTTTTTTTTTTAAATCCCAAGATATTTTTTTAGTCTTGGGTACTTTGCATTTGAGGGCATATGATGAAAAAAATCTAATCATAAATTAAGACAACCCACAGAAGGGATTGGTCAATGCATCAGGATATAAGAAAAAAACAATCCGGGAACAAGATCAGTAAAACTCAGAAATGCCCTGAGGATGGCATGGTGTCCTATCCAGGGTGTTTCCTAGCCGTCCACCCAATGAATGCTGGGATAGGTTCCAGCATAACTCTGTTATCTGACTTTGGATATGCGGTTGACCGTGGATGGATGGGAGGGCTAATCCTACAAAATGTAATGCCCTTTTACAAGTTTCTGTTAAATATATTTTACTGACACATTTATAATGTGCTTTGTATGATTTAATAACAATTGCAAGGTGTTTGTTCCTGTGTGAACTGAACTAATATTTGCTATATCTAATCAAGACCGAGTTATCATTGATATTTTATTTGTAATGATTTTTAACTTTCTAGAGATCTTGAGGAGGATCCTCTGTTTGGTGACGACCTCTGTCAGGACACAAGACTATCCAGCTCTGATTGGCGGAGCTCACCACCGCAAAGTCCTGACCACTCGAACTCTGAGGGGAAAACGGAAGTGCACAAGATTGTCAACAGGTGTGTAACCCATTTGTAAAATATTTCTTATGTAACATTTCTTAACTTTTTGCGTTTTGGTTTTCATGCTTTCATATTTATGTCTACAGTTTCCTGTGTTTGGTGCCTGATGAGGCAAAATCATCTTATCATGTTGAGGGCACGGGCTATGACACCTACCTAAGAGATGCACACAAACAGGTATGCACTCTGTCCAAGTACATATAGCTAGTGGGAAAAATGATATCAAGGATTTTTTGTGGGATGTTCCCAGTAACACTCCCAATGCAAGGTAACAAGAAAACGATTAATTTATTTGTTTGTTAAATTGACATTTTTACTATGTGCTGTGTGATTAAAAGCAACTATGCAGAGGCATTGTCCTGAGGATTCTTGTCCAAGTACCCCCCCCCACCATTGCTGTGACAGCTGTAAAAGTAAAGATTGTTTCTTCAGTTCAGGGACTACTGTGGGATCTGTCAGCAGTGGGATTGGAGGGGTAGTCCAAAGCCTCTGGAAAAGTGTAACTTGGAGAGTCCCTTCTATGAGGGTCACTTCCTTAAGGTCCTCTTTGACAGGATGGGACGCATCCTAGATCAGGTGTGTTTGGTTTGCTGTCTTTATCATAAAATGAAGTCATCATTTGATTGGTTATTTCAAAGTTATTGATTAATGCAATTGAGTAAACTTGCTTTTTAACTTTGATCTAGTTGACCCCATATAATCACTTTTATCTAGTAAATTATAGACCTTAACAGTAAATGAACCCATATTCATTAGATTAAAGGAGATCATAAGCATGATGGATGAAAAAGAGTGATGAAAATGGGTTAAAGGCAGTACAAATAATAAGCATTCATTACAGGCTTAATATTGCATCATGTTTAGATCTGTGATTGATTTTCATTCTTCCAGCCCTATGACGTAAACCTGCAAGTGACCTCTGTGTTGTCCAAGCTGTCTTTGTTACCTCACCCCCACATGCACGAGTACCTCCTCGACCCCTATATCAACTTAGCCCCTGGGTGCAGGTCCCTCTTCTCTGTTATTGTCAGGGTAAGTCTCTTGTTCTTGCACCTCATCTTACATATATGACACAGTTATTTAACTTATTGATTTTGGTAACTGCTTGAACCAAAACTTCTTAATGTAATTTGAGGTGTGTGTAGATTCGGTAAGGAGAATTGAAGTGGTATACTTTTATCCGTACTGTTTTACTGAAGTTTATTTTTACTTTTGTCTGAAAGGTGGTTGGGGATCTCATGTTAAGGATTCAGCGAATCCCTGACTTCACACCCAAGCTCTTACTAGTGAGGAAGAGATTATTAGGTCTCGAACCAGAAGGCATCAAGTAAGTACTTGCATGAGGTTAACAGCTGTGTAGCACTTGTCTCAATGAACAACACCAATTATGCTTCTGGAACAGTTTTAGGCTTTACTGGAGTGGGGTTAATAATATGAAATTGAACCAGAGACGGGGTACTTCAAATATAAGCCAGCACTTTAATGCAATTAACACAGATAAAACATGCAATTATTATATAAACACTCCTGCAGGTAAAAAAAACAAAAGAAAATTATGAAAATAATGTATGATATAAGGCATACAAAACTTCTTTAGATCAAGTTCAGTTCCAATACTGTAATTATGTTTTTTTCAAGAAACAAGTTCCAATGTTCCTACCGTTCAGGCAGCAATTACATTAATAGTCCAACTGTACATAGTGAATCCTCTCACTGGCATGAAGAGTAAGTTTTCATGTAAAGAAACATGGTCTGGCTCACCATCCTGTGAACCATGCGTGTGTCGTCTCCGCACACCACAGAAAAACCTCCCCTCTGAATTCAACTTTTGAACAATACCACTATAGTTGAATACTCATGGCTTCAGTCCGGGCTGTGGACAAACACATCCTACCAACCAGACATACTCCACCTGCTCTGAAACAGCAGCTCTTATGAGATATTTGCATAGTTGTTTAACTAGAAACGGGTAAGAACCAAGGAGATGGGGTGTGGTCAAATGATTGACAGGAATCCTTTAAAATGAATGATTTATAAGAATATTAACCAACTATTACCTCGTTTGTTAATTTTAATTATTGTTTACATTTTTCTGTCTCGTCATTTAATGTAGGTATTGCTGATTTACCTCATTCACTAGTAAAGCTGTCCTTATCCAAGTTAAAGTGATATTTGACTCGGTATCATTCTCTCTGTCCATTACTTTTTTTAGCATTGACCACATGACTCTACTAGAGGGAGTGATCGTGCTGGAGGAGTTCTGTAAAGAGCTAGCTGCCATAGCATTTGTCAAATACCACGCGACAGCCTCCTCCTCACCCTAAGCCCTGTGCCTACATGTCCAGCTGTAACTACCAGGCAGGTAGGTCTGGTCGAAAGTTGGTCCTTGGGGGTGTGGCAATTTTGAGTACACAAGGTCAGCAAAACAGTCACCACAAGCCAGTCATCCCTCCATGACCTATTGCCCCCACTGAGCACAAGTTTCATCTCTGGGCCCTGAGCTCCATTGTAGAGGGTCTTTGACCTCAGAGTACAGATACTGCCTGGCAGGCACTTGAGGAAGAGGAGGAAGACGGTGGTGGTGAGGAGACATGCTTTCAAGACTGGAGGTTCAGTAGCTACACAGCCTCTGTGTGTTATTTCTCACTTTCTTCCCATCCTGTCTTTATCACTGGCCAAATGGAGGCGATGGTAGTCCTGAGACTGTATATATCACAGAGAAAAGTTCTTTTTGTTTTTAGATTATTTATTTCTGATTCCAGTGTCACCCATTTGTAAGTGTCAATGCCTTAGTGTGGAATCACACCTTTCAGTTACAGGAGATTGTTTCCTTTTTGAAACGTTTTATTTTGGCCCATTTTGTTGTCCTGTGGAGACGACCCTCTGCCTTTTTATCTATTTGTTACTAGTCAAATTAATTTCACCGAAGATGGAGAAAGCAAGCTATAGTATCAAAGATACTAGACTCATTTATTGATTTAAAAGCAAAGTCCTATTTATTTGTAATTTCCCCTGCATTCAGTTTGCCTTTTAAGTAATATGTCTTCAAAAAAGAGATTTAACTAATCCCAGTGATTTTAACGTGCTAAGAAGATGCTTCTTGCTTCATTCACTTGCCTGGTCTTCCCATGGTTTGTTACCTATTGCTGTTGCTCTTCATGCTCATGTTAGTAAGTATTGACCGCTTTTACCCAAAGGCATCAATCACCCTTCATCAGGTTTTATCAAATGCGGATTCTTGAACATTAGTTTAAGCAAATTATGTAAATTTGCACATGAAACTCTACATCGCATTCATTACATGTCAGTTTTTTTGTTTATTTGGCCAACTTGGCATTAGTGTACATTTTTATATTTTGTCTCCATGTTTGGTTTACTATCAAGTATTGGTCTCTATCACTTGTTATTGTAATAGCTGTATTATTAGTATGTCCAGGTGGCTTGTCTATGTTTGACAGTCTTAAATGCTGCTCCAAATTTCCTACATGAACAGAGTGTGTTAAAGATGTTGATGTTGACAGCACACCTTCTGGAATATGATGCATGACTATGCCTGTCATGGAAACCCGTATCATAGAGTTACTAAAAACATGAATAGAACTGTGAGGTTTCCCAAGAAGTTACCCTGACTTCCTGTGAGGTATTATGTTTACCAGCAGTATTGTTTTCCCTCATGGTTTTTGATGATGAAAAGTGTGTGGTTCAAATGGGTTTGCTTTGGGATAATGCATGGGTGTCTTGTTAGGGTGTTGGTATCATTGAATCCAACTCTCACACTGTTCTGAAATGGGAAATTATTGGATATAGCGTATACTGGTGGAGACAATATCTCCTCACTCTGTTTCCATGAGTGGTAGATGTATTCGTAAGTTTGTGTGTGTGCATGTGTGTGTGATTGTTGCTATGCAGGAAGGGATGATATATTTTTCAAGGTCAAGAGTTTTGATTGAGCCTTTGGTTTTCAGCTCCACCACTAACACATCATCTAAGCACCTGAACTACTTATGCAAACGTTTGCATGGAATCAGATTTGCACATTATCATTCTTCATTTTGTACGTACACCAACATACAATTATTATTTTTTTTGAAACTTTTCTTTTACAAACCAAAAACAAATGATGATGCTTCGTAACTTTTATATGTTAAGGATTTGTTTTCTTAATCATGCACATTTTTATCAACTAGATTTTCAAATTTTCTGTACTACTCTATATTGTATGTGAACAATAGCAATAGCATTACTGCCCAGTGCAAATGCATGCGTACAGAGCATTCTTTCCGCTAAAGAGCAGACCAGCCATCCATGAAGATTTCTTTAGCTATCAGCACTTTGTTCTCTTGAAGACACGCTGATGGGAGATGTGATGCCTTACTGTGGATCTCTAAGGACTCCTGATGTAGATGCTTGTGGGTTGTCTGCTCTGCTTTGGGTTTGCTGGTGACCTGACGAGGCTTTTGTCATTTGTGTTTTATAGACTTTGGTTTGTGAAGATGTAGGGGACTTGAGTTTCTTGCCAAGGACCAGGACTTGTGTATATTCACAATCTGATGCCATTGATTTCTTTTATTCTATCAGCTTAGACCAATCACTGTATCATTTAAATGTTGCTGTGTGTTATTCTAAATCTTTGTTGCTGCTTTACTCTGGTATGAAACAGGGTATGATTTTCATTGTACTTTGTCTCATGGCCAGTTTGATTTCATGTGACTGTGCAATGCATAATTTAAACTTAAGATAAGGTGCATGCTCATTTTTCATGCCTCCCAGTGCTTGGCAAAGTAATTCTAAATAATTACTCCAGTCTCAGGGGCATTGGTTCATTTATTCTTCATCACCCATTATTTTTTTAACCACAATCTATACAAATGTAATAATTTCTGTTCAGGGCATAATGTCTTTAACATTCTCCGTCCTAATAAAGATGACATCTTTCTTCTGCAGGATGGTTGGTGCTGGATTTG
>OMLC01007793.1:0-11013 GCA_900302585.1 Regalecus glesne | reverse complement strand
TATGTAAATGTATACTCATTATTTATCAGCAGGAATGCAGACTGGCTGTAATCATTTCATAAACTATGGTTCATGAAGATTTATATTCTATTAAAAATTTAAAATTCTATACATGAGAGCCAGGTGCAAGTCCATTTATATGTCACGATTAGTCCCCACATTTTTGGGTTGACATGGACATAAATGGGGCATGGGGGATTAAGGCCGGATACCTCACAGAGGAATGGAACCACAATGCCTGACATAGAGGTGTGTACTCTACTGCTGAGCTACCACAGATTGGGTCCAATTTTCTGCGATACTGATTAGAAAGACAGGAGGTTAATATTCGAATGCACTCAAATTTGAGCCAAAGCTTGCTTAAAAATTCCATATAGGCACATAAAATAGGCAAACTCTGAATAAATAAAACTCCAAGATGCATATCTGGAAATGTGGAGTGCCTCAACCAATTTTGCACAGATTGAGTCAAGCTCATGGCAGCAGAGTAATTGCAATTTAATCAGCCACAGGTCAGGTATGGGTGAATATGAAATGAAACTCAGCCTTCTCTGAAAATTATATTAAACAGTTGATATTAATATTACATTGTTAAATTTGTTTAGCACACATGTTCCATAAGGCCTTCAAGGTTATTCCTTGAGATTGGCGGGGTTCCAAATAATTCAATATTCTTCTCCATCTCTCAAACTTTTGATGGATGATGCTACTCCTTGAGAGGACTGTGGCTGTCTACCTCCTGAGGCAAGGATGACTGATGGCAAGTGGGTGCTCCCACTCAATACTTGCTGCCCTTGATTAGTATGTCTATTGATTCCATATCAGTGATTATGTAAAAGATGTACACCCATAATTCATGCTGATGAACAGGCCGTGCATTCAATACGAGAACCACAGCACGGCCTCTTGTATAGGTGGCACTAAGAAGCCTACTCTGGGGACACACTAAAGGGCTCACTGTATGTGAAGGTACTGTACAACAGAATAACATGAGTTTGCCAATCCCAAAGCACTAAGGGTGGGTAAAGAGAGTCAGAGAGGGTTTCTAGGTTAGGAGAACACTATTGAAGAATATATGTATTGTTTGAAAATATAGTGTTAGCCTGTGAGCTAGCCTGTGAGCATGTCCCATTTTGCGGGGTGGTTCACATTGAAACGACTTTTTTTTTTGCTTTGTATAGCAGACAAGCTCGTATTTTGCTAAGCATGGGGATTAAATCTCATGATGTCACTAGAGTTGGCACTGAGGCCTTGGGGTGGAAATATGAATACCTCATTTAAATGCAAATAAATCCACTAGACTCCTCTCAGCTGTTATGATAATGTGGAGTGAGTATATTGACTTAGTTAATGGGGTGTAAACAGCTAATGGGTGTGCTCTAGCTTTCACTTCTTTATCTATGGTACACTATCATGATATTACACTAGACGGCTTTTTAGAGTAGATTACCATGCCTACGCATTGCCGTTCATCACCTTTTCTAGCCGAATAGTTTATTTTGCTGTTCAATCTACAGGATCATCTCAAGATGAGCTAACAATCTGAACATGTCCCTTCCATTAAAATGCTGTTCCGGCTTGACAGTTGTGTCATTAGATTATTGTATATTTTTTATTTTATTTTCACCCCCCCCAATAGTCATACTCAACCCACACACAAATGCATATGGGGCGCAGATTGACAAGCACAGGCACATAGTTACAGCTGGAAGACACAGAGTATCCTAAAGGAGTTGCAGGTTGTAATGATTCATATGGTTATGGTTGGACAGGCTTATTGAAGTATGATAAGTTGAGCTGGCATTTGGAGTGCTCGTATGAGTTGTGATCATCTGGCTAATCTGGATCATTGTTTGTAATGTCAGGCCAGGTTTGCTGTAATTGATGCTAATGGATTTAGATGGAGCATCACATTTACTTATCCTGAGGTCATTAATCATTGTTAGTTGTTTCCCTTTAAAACATTGCCCTTAAGTTAGCCGTTTTTTTATTTTATTTTTTAAATCGGGAATACTTTTGAACTTTTAACAAGCATTTGAAACGGCTTCTCAGTGTCACCTGTATATAGTTGATCCTCGTGTATAAATATCTGAAGATTGTTTTGTTGCTGTCAAGTCGAGCCAATTTGTGTATAGCCTTTTATATCAAATTACAAATCCCTCCCAGTGTTGTCATGATGTGTAAATAGACTGATTTTTGTGTAGTGCCTTTCTAGCCTAGCAACCGCTCAAAGCGTCTCACAACATATGCGTCACATTTACTGAGCATGGGGTGTTAAGGTTATATGTCCTTATCCTGATACCCCATGGTGGGATCAGACCCATTATGCCCAACTTGGATGCAGACACTCTACCGCTGAGCCACTGTGACCCCAGCATGTGCATGTAAGTCCACACCTTCAATCCCCCCCTATTCCTACAGGCAGCTCTGAAGGCATCGGCTGTGTCATATAGAAAATCACACTTTGCTTTGCTGTCTTATGCAAGCCCCTTATAGGCAATGATGCTTCTCTTGCACCGAGTTTGGTGAATTTTGAATTTTGGTGGATTCGGGTGAACCATTGAAGTCCACCTCTGTTGCTGCATGCTCTCAGCAGTGGACAAGGCTACATCTGCATATCAGGACATGGACCATCAATGGCTTTAGTGAAGTAGACATCCCCACTTCACGTAAAACAACGCTTTCATCCTAACCCAAAATACCGCCAAAAGGCCTTTTGGAATAAATTTACCTCCTCAGATGTCTCTCGTTCTTGTCCACTTTGTTCTACGGGCTTATGTTTTGGTGGAGGCTTGAGTGCTTTCATCTAACCTTCCATTGTTCCTTCACAAAGTAAGTGTGTGGCCACTCAAAGGCGTTTGTTGTTATTCAGTGGCTGCCATGTTGCATCCATGAGACACAAAAATATACCACCCAAAAAGGTTTTGGCATCAATTCAAGCTGTTTGATTAAGCAATGCTGTCCTTCAGAGACCCTTCACTTGAAGACGAAAGCCACCTCAGCTCTTATTATATTTATACTTATGGTCTTTGGTAGGAATAGAAATAATAATAATTGCATGCGCACAGGACGGCAAATTAGGCTAATGTAAATCCAAAATTATTCTCTGCCCTCAATTTTCTGAAGAATGGGTTGTACGCGCAGATTCAAGCACAGTCACACTTGAGGATCCATCCATCTATTCATCCATCCGTCCATTGCCAACTACTTATCTGAAGTCAGGTCAGGGGCAAACTAGAACCTATCTCGGCGCTCACTGGGCGAAAGGCAGGGAAACACCCTGGACAGGTCACCAGTCCACCAGCAGTTAGGGGAACAGTGTCTTGCTCAAGGACAAACCTGCAATCTTCTAATGACCAGATGACTGCTCTACCCACTGAGCCATAACCCCCCCCTCCATCGAGCCATACAACCCCCTCGAGGATGTCCAATATAATGTTGGTAATGTGATGACCAGAGATGTGAGCGTAGCCCTGGTGCAGCACAGCCAAGTTGATAAAAGGCTGAGGATGAATACAAACAGGCAGTATTGGGATGGGCTCCGACTTAGCCTATCAAATAAGCTCTTCTCTTACCCTTTAAATACCCTGCATTCAGCTTTGTGTCATTTTTATGATGGAAGAGGAGGAAAGCCAATTACAACAGCTACACACTTGTCCTCGGATAACTTGAATGAATGAAATCCAGCAGTAGTGAATTTCCCTATATCACCATTATCTTTCAGCTATATGCTATAGATGACGAAACATAATGTATTTTGAAGCAAGAGGTTCATCATTAAGCAATCTGGCTGACAGAACTTCAGTATTTCCGAGTCATGCACAAGCCTACAGGAGTGGGTTGACACGTCTCAATCCTGTGACTCAGTCAAACAATTACGAGGATTGAGCATCGACAACCTTCTATCAACATCGATAGAATGCTGTCGATGCTCATGATTGATTGATGCTATCAATGCTAATGGGATTGATGGTGAAATTGATTGCTGTGCCACGGCATTCCTAACCTGATGTCGGGCTTTAGTGCAGACAGTTTGTACCGGTGGGTACATCTGTCTGTACCAGACAGGCATTCACTTTGTGATGAGAGGTTGTATTTTCGATGTGTTATGATGAGAGCAAACTGTCTTTGATTCATATCAAATCAATAGTCACGTATCAATGTTTCCTTCTGGTCAACTTATCAAGACTGCTGGATTCATTTAGTTGTGGCTGGTGGTTTAATGCTTTATTTCGGGAGGGTGAATTGTATTGGCTAACATCTGTTCAAACACATTTGGACAGAAGTACCCATGTGGCTGTGCCAAGACTGTGACACAGACTGTGGTGGGTTTGAACCCACAACTGTACTTAGTATGATATCTCATTGCTCCTGCACTTAGGTGTGGTCTCTGTGGTGGTCCAGCAGAGGGAAGCAAGCACAATTTCAAGCCCCCCCCAAAAAAAGAATAAAAATGACTGTACTAGAAGCTCTGCATTAAAACTCTCAGCTGCTCCCCCAACCATTTGGAGCCTGGTGGGTTCATTTAGGGTCAAAAACGTCCCAAATGGACACAGGCAGGAAAATCTTTTACCTGTTCTTGAGAAAATAGGCAATTACCCTAAGTCTGCATCAATGTCTGGCTCTGCGCCAGCATGAAAATAGAGCCCATTGTGTTTAATATCATTGTAAAAGAATCAAATCAAGTGAGACAACATGCAAGGGAACATGAAGAGGAGTAATAGTTTTGGACACATGCTTCCTCAGTTCTCTCTAAATGGTAAAACATACCACACATACATAAAGCCTAATGGGACAACTGGAAATAGGTAAGTCAATTAGGCTGATTACAACGGCCATTTCCTTTGAATGAGAATACACAGACGGCCATACATTATCGACAGCCACTCTTCCCTTCAAAAACAAATGAGATTTACAGGTTGCCATAAATTCAAACAAAAGATCATCAGGTTATAAATAACCGAGAGAAAGAAAGCCAGATGGAAACTATACAGTTACCCAAACCCTTCACAAAGCATCTTAAATCTGCAAATGTATTAGCATAATTTGAGGACATCGAGATAACGTCAGTACCTCAAAAAGGTTAGCATTTCTATAATTTCACATAATGGTCAAAATCCCCAGTAATATCATGAGATGCTCTTTCAAAGCACTCAAACTGTAAATCACAGAGCATGGTTTGCAGACTGAGAATGACACCAGACACAAATTTGTCATCCCATTTATTGCTGAGACAAGAGGCTGTGGTTATTTCCTTGTCTCACAGAAGATCCGCGGCAAATACGCTGCTATGTCATTTGACTTTATTCACATATTATGAGCCGTTTGCTCATGTAACCTATAACCTTAATATATACCTCCTATATCACCCACATAAAATCATCATTTCTATGAGTTGTCTTGTGACCCCGTCCTTATGGACCATTACAACTGTAGTCTGTCTTAAGTAAATTGTTGCTGTAAAGTGTCAGTCGGTTGTTCTAGGTTTTAAAATTTCATTAAATTTCTTCTGATCACTCGGTGTTATGGCTATGAGGGGATTATTAAAAAAATCATGGATCAAATCTGCTCCCAAGAGGCCTTGTATTGTCGATGCAGTTTTGTCTGAGACACGGTGCAATCTCCTGTGAAAATGTGAGGGATTGCTTTGCTATGAATCTCATAGAGTTGGATGGACTAATTAGTTTTCATTTTGATAAATGTTCCATCCTTAAGAACAAAAGTGCCTCAAAGCATCAATTTTGGGGCAAACAAGAGATCCACTGCAAAAATGAAATATTGATAGATTCATAAATTATTATTGAAAATGTGGTTTCTGCTAGTTTCAATAGGCGGACTTGTGTATGGAGCTGGCTTGCAGGGATGGGTTATAGGCGGAAGGAAGAAGCCGATTGGTGAGAGACTGGGTGGAGGGTGTTGTCAGAAATACAAAATTTTCCAACGTTACATCCAACAGCTGTAAATATGTGAATATAAGGTGATGACAGAGTTGCTAGCATATTTAGTCAGTTTGTATTTGTATTCGTTGATTATTACTAATCATCATCTTTATAGGGGCAGTGCATATTGATAAACATTTCGAATGCAAATATGCCAGATCTAGCCACTAAGTGAATTTTCAGCTGTTGTCCCAAGCATTTAGCGGTTCAGTGTCTTGCTCAAGGACACCTTTACATTTTCTTCGTTTTTTACATTGCATTCCCTTTTTCCCAACTGAATTCCCCAAGTTGCCTATAGGTGTGTCTCTTTGATACCCCTCTAGAGCATTGACAGGAAGGAGGAAGTGGTAGCATGTCTCTCCTCCAAGTCACATGACCACTAGCCCTCACTAGTCCACACATCATGGTCTGGTGGGGAAAGCACAGTGCTTGGCCGTCAGAGGAGAATGAAGCAGAGTACTTTCCCTTCACTTAACCAAGAGGCCTGGACGACCCAGAGGGGGACACTAGTGAACCCAGAATACTTTATCCAACCTAACCCTTATACCCATGTGAGGCTTAGCCAATTATGACCCACTAACTATGGACCTCTGGCTGTGGTTGGAAATGGTGCAGCTGGGATTCGAACACCCAACTGTATGACACAGAGATGTACTGAACATAGGTGTCTTAACCCCCCTACACCACCGGAGGTCCTTCCTCAACATGCTCTCTGAAAGAACTGGGGATCGAACCACCAGTCTTCTTCCAATTACTAAATGACCATGAGACTCTTTTGTGCGCTAAGAAAAGATTTATGTTTTGAGAAATAATTAAAGGCTGCTTCTTAATGGACTTGTCCCACGGCCAATGTGATATATGTTAACTGACCTTATAGTTCTTTTCATAAATCAGTGAGGCTGATAATTTTACATTCAGCTCTACCCTTGGAGCTGAACTAATCAACAGGCTCATTTGAAAGTGATTTAATTGCAACTATGGTCGAGCGTAGCCACCGAGCGAACAGAGCACTCATACCTGGACCACTACCTTCAGTGACATGACGATATACAGAATATTACAGAACAAGGTTAATTAAGGTTAATTAAACCAGTTTAAACAAGATGTGCCGACCAACCTCGAATCGCTCGTCACAATGTCACACTGGTGGAATGTTTTACATTGTATATCTTTGTTCAGGGGGCGGCATGGCTCAGTGGGTAGAGTAGTCGTCTGGCAACCAGACGGTTGCAGGTTTGAGCCCCACACCGGCAGAGAAGTGCGTCGAGGTGTCCTTAAACAGGACACTGTTCACCCAACTACTCTGGCCTGTGATGGGGTGGTGACCCTTCAAAGGTGTATCCTCGCCTTTCACCCAATGAGAACTGAGATAGGCTCCAGTTCCCCCGCGACCCAACTTTGGATAAGTGGTTGATAATGGATGGATGGATGGATCGTGTGGTTTCATCACACACTGAGAATAAGAATTTATAGAGTGTTAGAGGATAGAGTCAAGATAAGTGTCCCACCCGATCGCCGGGCGTCCGCTCTACCCGGAGCAGCCATGCCGCTCCTGTGTTTTTTTAATTTGTTTTTTTGGGGGATGATTTCACTTTAGGTCTACTGGTGTTTTGTCGCCAGCTTCTACAAGCCGCCCTCTCTCTAAAACCTTTCCTCATGGCCAGTTAATGCGTTCGACTACTCTTTTCGAGTATGCGACCAGAATTCGGAACATGTCCTTACACAGTTGAGATGATTTCCAAATAGAAATGTCTGCATCCACCTTCCCACCAAATGTATGGATGCCCATGCAGCCATGATGCCTCTCGTCAACTTCACCTTCAAATTAGTTTTACGGCGATCAACCAGGCGATGGCTCAGAGCCAATGCTTTCTTCTTGTTTCCATTGATGGTCTGATGAAAATTTACCCTGAATGAAAAGATAATTCTAGGATTTAAACTGTATTAGGACTGACTAAGGTTTTATGATGGTGGGCGTAATCACAGAAGGGTTGCCTAATAAAATCCCTCGTGTGTGACCAACCATGACGAACAGCTTTGAACCTGCGAGAGGCCCTCCAGAGGGTTTTTTTTCTACATCTTTTCGGTGACAGCTTCTTTTGCATCAGAGGTTTACAGAAGAGGGAGGTTTGCAGGGTAATGGACTCTCGGTCCCGATCAGGCAGACCTCATAGACTATTATTTCTTTTTCCTTTTCTCCTCAAGTCCTCATTTTAGCTTACACCCTCTCCACAGACCTCTGCCTATGCCAATTAAACGTGTTCATCATCTATAACCTTGTCATCTTTCGGAAAGAGAAGATGCGAGCAGAAACCACCAGCGACGAGGCCGTTGGACTTAGAAAAACAGCAGTGGTCCCACAAAAACAGAAATGCCTGCCAGTGTTTGCTTGGCTCTGTCTTGGGGATTTTGAGTGAACACACGAGCACAGAGGGGTTGGTGATCTAGCCAGAGGCAAACCTTGGGACTGTTTACCGGCAAAAATACTCTGTGCTCATCGGGAATGTCTCTTTTCTAGATTCTAGATTTTCTCACCTTGAGGAAGCTGGTTGACTTTGAGTTTGTCTACAATGTGTTTACCTTGATTAATTTATGATGTGTTTTGAGGGGATTTGGTGTGTTGTTGTTTTTTGAGGGGGGGTAAACTCTCAGGGTTTTAGGGATATGTTACTTACTCTAAGCATTTCCATTTCCAGATCTAGAGAACTTCAAGACACACAGAAGAAGCTCGGTTTCAGTTCGAGAAGGACAAGGGGTGGTCCTGCTGTGTGGGCCTCCACCACATTCAGGAGGTAAGAGGCAACACATTTGAAGTATGACAAGATGTTTCAAGGTTTGCTGAAACTGCTATCCTAGAGAGGGCTGCACAATTTACCAAGGCATTGCTGTTTCCAGATATCATATCTTCATACTCTGAAGCTCATCTTTAATCCAAGATTATCTCTTGGCTGGCTCGTTGGCAGGGATACGGAAATGGAAATATCTTCTAGTCTCAGTTGTTTGCATGGCACCTCTCCACCAATGCTTTGCAAAAGCTGCTGAGTTTTTTTTACTCGGGTGGGGTCATTTGCCTGCATCATCGGAACTGGGACACACAGTTGGAGTGAGTTATCATGTGGCTGTCCTCTGGCCCTCAGCTGGAGCACCGTCATTTTCCTTCATCTCATCGATAGATGGATATAACTGTGTTTTCAGGGGATCCTCTTCCCAGACCACCTATAAGTTTGGTCTTTATATCCCTATCCACTCGGTACCACTGTCACCGATACCCCCATCCAGGATACGGATCAGAACCAGAATCAGTTCATATGTAGGTTTTAATGTGCATGGAATATGACTTCAGTTTCATGGCTCTCACAGGTCCATCACGTGAAATGACAACAGAACTATCTTATCAGATATATAACCTATTGGGGCAGATAACTGATCAGAGATATTGAAATAAATATTAGCATTTATTATTGAAATAAATGTTAGCAAGTTACTTATATGCATACTTGAGGTAGATGGACATGACAGAACATTCTAGTATGCGTTCAATATACAGTACAGTATGTGTCAGATATATTTTTGGAATTCGCCTCCCTAGTGAGTTATTCCAGGCACATCCAGCTGGAAGGAGGCCACGGGGTAGTCCGAGGACCAGCTGGAGGGATTATATTTCCATCCTGGCCTGGAATCGCCTCGGGATCCCCCAGTGAAAGCTGGTTGGTGTCGTTAGGAAAAGAGAAGTTTGGGCTCCCTAGCTGGAACTGCTACCTCTGCAACCTGAGAAGCTGTTGACGATAGATGGATGAAAAACGGTTTAAATTAGCTCAAACACTTACATTTTCTTGAAAGCTGCTTATATTTCTCAGCTCTCTTTTTGTCGGAATAACACCATGGAATGGTTCCACATCAGCTGGACTTTACACAGCAGCAGGTGGTGATATCCCTTCGTGGGCCACGTCTCTATGATTAAACTCATCTTCAGACCTTATGACGGAAAATTAATTAGTTTAAGAGGTTTCCCATATGTAGCTCCTTGTAATTGCAACGCATATTTCTTGCATTCGTTTCCATTTCAAGCTCCCGAACCACTCTTGTTAAAATACGCACTGGTGTGTTTTTGCAAACGCTGGCCGGGCACAACGTGCAGTAATGGTCTGTCGTATCCTGTCGAGAATCTGTTGGTCTTGAGCTTTGTGAGTTGAATGGCAATTTTTTAATTCATTTTTTATTTTATTCATTACTGTATTCATTTCAAAAATATATAGGCTGAGATGTTTTATTTGTTTGTTCTCTATTGGGCAGAATGTGAACAGCAGCTTGGATGCCACTTTTATTAACTTCGGCTTATGCCGCAGTAATCCAATTTGCATCCTGTTTAAGACCAACAGGGACTGGGAACTAATTCTAACATGTCAGGCATGTTTATTCACACGAAAAGCCCCCTCGGGGCTCCTGACTCATCACAGATACACAGAGCCAATGCATTCCGTCAATTATAAGTCTATATTAGTGAGTTACAGGTCTCAGCTCAGAGGTAGGGTCCCCGTGCCAATCTACTGCATAAACCAACTAGTTAGTAGACCGTTGGGGGAAAAACTTGTTGCAAATATTCCTTTGGGTAAAACCAGGTGATTGCAGCTTCCAGCATAATGGCCGTGTGTTAGGCAGTGTGGAACATTTGGCGCTCATGTGGCTAATGCACAAGTAGTTGACTGTAACATTCCACCAATTCAATGAAGAGGTCTGTTTTATGTGTCACTATTAGCCTTCATGCTATGGAGGTGGACATGGATTTAGGTGGAGCTCGGGGGATTAAGGCCAAATACCCCCCTTGACACCCCACGGTGGGTTCAAACTCGCTGCGTCTGGCTCATCGGTTCCCAAAGTGCACACTCTACCACTGAGCCACCGCAGCCCCCTGCCTCTGCTCTTGTACAATAAAGATTAAATGCAGAGAGCACATTTCATTGTTTGAATACAATAACCCAATGAAATTGGTTTCCTCTCTCGTCGTGCCAAAAATAATCTTAGTTACGGGCATATATTCACCTATACTTGTGTGCAGTTGTTGCAACCCAAAAGA
>OMLC01007791.1:1751-13789 GCA_900302585.1 Regalecus glesne | reverse complement strand
AGGAGACAAGGAGACGGGACAGAAACGTCATCTCCACTGTCGTCAGTAGACCATTTCCTTAGCTCTTCAGGAAATCAGAATGTACCCTGGCCTGAGAGATGACCTTTTTGTTCTGAGGCTGTTACATGTGTGTGTGTTCGTGTGTGTGTGTGTGTGTGTGTGTGTGTGTGTCCATTTATTTCTGTGGATGTTTATGTTTGAGCAGGTATTGGGTGTCTTTCCAGCTTCCAGGTAAGTTGAATTGAGAGCAGCAGAGCGTAGTGTGAGAAAAGAACACCACCACCACCACCGCCACCTTCTCTGCCCAGACATCTGATCACCCTGCTGCTCTTTTACGAGGTAACCCGAACCAAGCAATCACAACAAAGCACAAGTCCACCACAAAGACGCTAGAAGGGCACGGAGGCCTCCAGAGATGGCCCTGCCACCTCTCCCTAACATGCAGTCGGAGGGGACTCAGGGAGGTGGGGTAGGGGGGCTTCATGGAGCGAGGCAGAGAGAATAAAAAGGTTTTATAACAGGGTCAAAGCAAGAGAGTCAAGGAGTTGTGCCCCCTCCCCGCACGCCTACCCAAACCCCCACACACATACAAACACACACTTGCTCAGACATGGAAAACACTACCTAATCTTTATTTACAGACCAAATAAAAACAAACCACGTTACAATATTAGCATAACGGGCAGTAAAAGGCCAAGGGCATTTACATGAAAAGCCAACACTGGTGGCCAAACCACATTCTCAACACAAGAAACCCAAAGAATAAATGTGAAAACATTCCAACGTGGCCGATCCAAAGATAACAAGCGGAGCCTTCATGTCCCTTTTCAGTCTAAAAAACTGAATGTGGAAAATATATTTGGATTCAAATTCTTGAGACTAGAACCGACTCTAATAGCAGGCTTCAGATAACATTACGTAACGTCCTTCGCCGGACAATCTGTCCATGTTCAGTGCCACCCTGACATCTGAAACTTGCCCTGAAATGCACCACAATGTAAATCATATGCGAGTGTAAAATCCCCATGACACCACGTTGATGTGGCGGTCATCAGCAACGCGGTTTACAGCTGTGGTGTAAAGCTTTTGGCCTCCATCAGCTTCACCTCTGCTATACTCAGCCCAGCGTTGACTCCAAAGCCCCCCTCTCCAGCTCCTCTCTTCTCCGGCCTGACCCGGCCTAGCTCTTAAGCTCAACCCCATCACTCCCACAGACACTTTGCTCCGAGTCTCTGACCCCTGAGTCACCCTATATAGGAAAATAACTTGTAAGAAGGACTTTTTGTTTACTTATTTACCTGTCATTGTAAATACAGCCAACCAGATTGTCTCTCTGCACTTAACCCATCCTATTGTATAGGAGCAGTGAGCAGCTACAGTGGTCAGGAGGTCTTTTTACTGCTGCCTTGCTCAGGGGCAGAGACAAGATTATTAACCCTAACATGCATGTATTCTTTATGGTGGGAAGAAACCCACCCAGACGAGAGGAGATCATGCAGACTCCACACAGAAAGGACCTGGGACGACCTGGGGTTCGACCTTCTTGCAGTGATGCAACAGCGTTAACCGCTGGGCCACCAGAAGTCTCTGGCTTATAATGCCAATACCCAACCAAACAGGCCCTGCTTGGCCAGCTAAGGTAAAGAAAGTGTTGTTGATTCATCATCAGCCACCTCCAACAAGTTATTCACTAAACTGTGTATTTACCCAGGGACATGGGAGTAATCAACAGCGGAGATAGCAAAAGTCATGCTGGGTTCAACAAGAGAGACAATTATCATCACAGGGCTCTTTGAAGCCGAGGTTGTCACAGCCAGGAGATAAAGAGGCAAGAGCTCAAGGTCCCGACGGAGGAACCAGATGTTACTCACAGTTAAAAGATGACTAAAACTCAAACCTGAGAGTAACTATTCTAGGAATCTGACATCACTAAACACTGACCCTGACCACATTGTCACGTACATTTCTGGTTAAACAGGAAAGCAGGAAGTGTGCACTATAACAAAGGTGCAAGTGAAGTTATGACTTGAGTTATAAACAAACCCCCACAACAATTGCTCATGAATCAGAGATATTCATTCATTCCTGAGAGACAAACATCCTGTTTGCAGCCCTCTGAGCGTCCGCGCAAGGCCCAGGGAAATCCTAGCCAACAGACGGTATACATGGAGAATGTCAGGAATGCAGGTACATGAATGCCTCAATAACTCAGGCCAGCCAGACCTTCTGACACACTGCCCAGTCAGAGAGCTGAGAGATGAGCGCAGAGAGAGAAAACAACAAATCCCAGGCAGAGCCCAGTAGAAATGAAGGTGGGGGCATTCACAACCCCATGGGAACTTTCCAAGTTCTGCATCTCGAGTACGGCGTTTGTAAGGAAGACTGTGAGATTACAGTAAACAGGAAAGAAAACCAAACTAAAAGAGGAAGACTATTGACGTGGGTTGATTTTACATGACGATGAATGAATCTGATCATATGTCCTCAGACAGCTCTCCCCTGGTTTCCCCATTATTTCGTCATCTGCTAGCTTTCATGCTACATCAACCCCTTTTCAGCCAAAATCAATGTGAAAGCAGAAGTCCAGGGCAGGTGAATAACCCATGCAGACTGTCACTAAACAGTATTACTCAAGACAGGCCCTCTGAAACAATCACATCATCGATGTGAATGAAACATATCTTCTCAAGCTCAGTAACCCAGGTAGAAGAAAAGGTCAAAACAGGGACAAGGGACTTGCATGCGTCAAATTCTTGACTCAGAGCTGAAAATGACATTCGGAGGAATGTTGAAATGTCCTCCTGTTGCTTATTTCAAACCTACATCCAGATGACCTGATTCAACCCATCCTGACCTCATCGATGTCAAAATATGGAGGATGGTATTGGAGATGTTATGCCCTGACCCTTTAGCTCCTCACATAAACTCACAAGCGTTTCCTTGCAGTGTCCACAGTAAAGAGTAAAGCAGCACAAAAGGCAACAGGGGATGAGGCCCCCCTCTCTAAAACAACACTGACTGACAGAGTCCCCATTGTGCCAAAGGAAGAAACCACCTCTCCAACACAGAGCCTTGGTGCAGCTGCATTACAGCAACATGCAACCACCACCCCAATCCTACACATGCAAACACTTGAATAATGCACCCGGTAGCGGGATGCACACATGCACATAGACATATGCACATGCATATCAATGACAAACACACACATACACATATTTTAAAAATCACAAATTACTTTTCATAAGGTAGCTTTGTGTATGATCGGACACCACACCATCTTCTGTTAAAAGAAGGAAAAAAAGCAGCTAAATAACCGGAGCAAATATTAAAAGTGTGTCCAGCTGCCACACTTCAGATTACTCTAAGTCCTGTCTGGTGTTATTGGGGAGATAAGATGACCGTTTAGCTAAATAGAATTAGCCACTCAGGTGGGTTTCATGTAGGAAACTCACGCACAGAGCAGAATCTGTTGAATCATGCTTTTTAACTTGACCTTTGCTGCTGAAAATAACTGGCTATGCTAAAAGTGCTAAAAGTCCCCATAAAAAGTTTTTTAAAAAACGATCCCATGGTGAGGATGGTAGCCCGAGGGTGGAGAAAGCCAGGTGGAGTGCTGGTGTTGCACCGCCGCCTGTGCTTCTTCTTAGAAACGGAGCTAGCTGTTTGCACTCAGCTCTCATAATCCCTGTCTTCCTGGGGCTTGGTGGTTGCTGAGCCAGATGTACATTATCCCAACTTGAGTGGCAAAACAAAAAACAAAAGAACACCCCCACACACACACACATACCATCCACACACACACATCCAGTACCTCCTAAGAAAGTGGTGGTGGTTGTGTTGCTGTTGGGGCTGACATGCCGGGGCAGAGGAATAAAATGTGCGACTCCCCCTTTAACCAATCAAAATGATTTAAGCTTAATGTCCCATAAACACATCGCACAGCTTGACTCCATTAGTTCCCCCTGAGTGGCATCTATCAAACCCTTCATCTCTCAAAGCTGCCCTTAGGAGTTGTGCCTGCAGGCCACAGTGATGTCAGAGAAGCTCTACTGGAGTCTCTTTGTCAGCTGTTTCTGTCTGACTTCACTTAACCACGAGTGCTGACATCAAGCCTGATTTCACTAATGCCCCGGTAACTTGCCCCTCCCCTATCACTCCTTTATGTACCCTCCAAATACTCACCAGTTTAACTACACAAGAGGGACTTTCCCACCAGAAATCAACGCCCACAAATATCAACCCAAGAGCCGCGGGGCTGAATCTGCATATGATGTAACTTCAAAATGGATGCTTGTGCTTGAGTGAAAGTCGGACACTCAGGTAATCAAAGCAATCACCCGTCGCTCACCGAACAGCTTCTAAACACGCCTCGGTAAAGTCATTACAACCAGGCGCAGGGGCAGGCAGCCAGTTCAAAGAGAAATTTTCCCTCTTTTTGAGTTCTCCAGTGGCCTCAGCCCTGACTAGACCGCAGGAATCCAGAGGTGGAATGGTGCAGGAGCACTTTGAAAGAGGATCCCAGGCAGCCAAGGCCTCTGCTCCAGACAAGTTCCTTTGAAAATGGCACTACCATCTCACATCCTTTTCACAGGGGAGAGTTGTATGGAGAGAGTTAACTAATAAGCCAGACTCACTGTGAGGCAGACTTCAGGGGGCAGGGAAGCGGGAAGTGCACACTGGGTAGGTGAATGAGAAGTTGTACTTTTAGGTCGACACATACAGCGAGTCACATGGTCTGGGGTAGAATAAGAGTTCCTGGGGACAAAGAAAATGTTGTAGAAAGGGAGCCAGTGGCCCTGAAGGGGCCATCTGTGCTCTTTGATGCAAACGTAGGGTATTGATGTATGTTTGTGTCTATGTCTCACCGAGAGATGGAGGTGGGCCTGTATTGAGGTGTAGTTGAAATAATAGCTGGTCACAGGCCAGTAGCAGCTTCCAGGAACACACAACTTATTGTCAAGGAAAGTGACCCCTTTGGGCCAATGGTTACAATGCAATTTCCTCTGTCAGAAAGAAGAAGGGGGGAAATGCCAAGCAGCTGCTTCCAGCCGCAGAAGACCGAGCTGAAGCTATTTCTGAGGGTGCTAGACTAAAGAGACGTGGGGGCAATGCCTTTAGCACATGCTGCCGGTTCAACTTGACGCAAGCATTTTATTAGCAGACCGCATGGAGTTCGCTAATCTAACCCAGGGGTCTTGTCCCCCCCTTCCACTCCTGTCAACCATCGGCGATGGAGCGATCCTGCAAAAGTCATTAACCCGGGTATAATACTACACTGGCAAAGACTGGCCTCATGACATCATAAATGGGCTGCTGTCATTCCAGTGGGACGTCTAGAAGCTACGTCTGAGCAGAAGGCAGTCCCACCAGGCAGACACAAACACATACGCACATCCATTTACACAGGCGCGCCATCGCGCAATCCTCTGACACAATGGTGGATGGGAGGGGGATTTACCCATTTCCAAATGTCCATTTATGGAAAGTGCTTTATTTGTTTAGGGACACTAGCATGTTAATTATGTCTGTGGGAAAACACAAACCCATTTGGCATGACAAAAAAGAAATCATAAAACCACTCACATAGCTTTTGGTATGTAGGTTTCTTAGGGAGGGAAAAGGCACAGTGACATGCAGCAACTTTGCAAAAATCTGTGTTTCTTCCTGCCAGCCAAAACCTCAGAACAGTCACTTTGATGTGCCTCTATCTCACAATAAGAAGCAAGCAGGGCAGAGCAGACCATTGTCCGATAAGATGGCTAAATATACAAGCATGTTGTTCTTTCCCACAAAGAAAAAGGAAATCTCCAGCTACTGGAGGGGGGGGGGACTTTGAAAAAATCTTTCCCAGTTGCAAAGATGGCTGAAATGTTGAGACCAGTGTGTTCTGGTACCAAAGAGGTATTCTGTGCATGGTTGATCGTAATTACAGGGAATGCATTTGGTTCCCAGTAACAAAGCATTCGGGGCAGCTTAAGCCAGCTCCAGACTTAGCATGATCTATGTTGATAAAAAAAGATTTCCAGTCTCAAATCATGGAAATTGTGAAGTGATCAAACCAACAGTCATGCATGTGGAAAATGTTTCATTTTAATATAATAACATAATCAGAGTGACTGAAGAGGGTTCCATGTGGAGAAGCTATGAAATGTTGTCGTGATAACGTACACCTACAATGTAGCCGAGCGTATAATTGTTATAATTGCCCAGATTTCGCACAGCAGTCAACAAGTGGGCTGTGAATGGCTTCTAGCTGTGCGACTCTGCTGATATGACGGCTTCACTCCATATTCGCTGATATCTCTTGCCAAGTGAATGACAGCTTCATGTCAGAAGCCAGAGACATACACATAAGCTTGACAGAGTATTCAGAAAATTAGCTTGTTCTGAACCGTAGGTATGAGGATGCCAACATTTTGTTGTAGACTACTATAATTAAGGTCTTAGGTAGCCAAAAATTGAGACTGGGTGTGGTACATGTGTCCAACTCAAGTACAGTACATGAAATACATACTTGAGAGCAAAGCTCCGGCAGCCATGGAAGGGAACAGAGGTTCAGAGAACTGATTGTCAGAGTTTATAGAGAAGGCATTGGTGTGATACAGGGATGCTAGCTGGTTAATTCAACACCATGAGGTTCAGCAGAGTGATGGAGGGAGGAGCACCGGTGTCACCAAAGTTAAAGCTAATGATATCCGATTGCATACATGATTCTTTATTTCTAACGGAAATAAAGATAATATAACATACAATCATTCGTTTTTCACTTTTGTGCAGTGATTTCACTGAAACCAAGCACCGTAAGAAGTGACTTTTACTCTAAAATAGGCAAAGTAAATAAAAAAAACAAACACCAGCTTCAGCCAAACACAGCGAGTTAGCATTTTGAGTCACGACAAGCCTCGTCGTCACTTTGCTAAAGTGTTGATAAATGGTAAAAGTGGGTGTTGACTGTATGTCCTCATTGTTGCAGAGCACTAGCCTGGGATGCCTGGGGGTGGTTTACTCTTTTACAATCTCTCGGGTGTGGGAGTTTTGGGGGAATTTAGAAAATGTGATAGAAATGCTTTGAGTCAACAGAAGCGAGCGAGGGGGGATTGCCATGATGCAAACTGACCACTCCGTTGAAGACAGTGTCATCTTTTTTCAGTCTTTTTGACGTTTTGAAACTATGCTGAGATTTGGCTCACTCCTGACTTGAGGGGAGACAAAAGAAGTGCAGGAAGAGGGGGAGCAGCGAAGCGAAGAACTGGGGGTGGGACGACACAAGTAGGTCCATTTGTAACATCAGCAACCCATCAACAGCAATAAAGAGAGATTAGTAGGACATAACTATGCAAAATATGTCGTCCATTACCTCGTAAAGAGTCTATTCTGAAACATCACCAATTAACCCTCTTTTTAGGTTGAGCAATTTGGAGTAAAGGCTGCCAAGGATGTGTTAATGACAAGAAGGGATGACACTTTATCGCAGAGCATTTCTAAAACAGGGTCATTATAACCCGGCACACCATTAAAGGAAAGGTGGGCCATAACATTACATTCAACTTGAACTTTTGTTCCGTTGTATGAGAACCAGGACAAGTGAGTTGCTCATTAAGTTACTGAACACTTACCAAAACAATGGCAAACTTCTCCTCCAGCTCGGTGGGGTCTGGCATTGGCACTTTCAGAGGCATAATGTGATGCTTCATCTCCGGGTCTCCTTCCACGCTTTCTATATTCCCCATTTTCCCAGCAGATCAATATCCTTCTTCTTGAGGTTCTTCGAGCGGTATTCCAAAGCCAAAATAGAACTACGAAATTTCGCGTTCCCAGTCAATTCAACGGCGTACCTCATCCACGTCTGTGTACCAAGACAAAAAGCTGACAGCGCAACACTCTCATATTACTGTCCCAAAACGATAGAGTTACAGTGCGGCGAACTGTTAGTCTTCCCTACAAACTTACTTTCAGAGAGTGATATCTAGGAGTATAACTGTTTTCTATTCCATAGGATCGTCTCTGATTTACCTGGCCAATCCATTTCTTTCTCTAAAAGTCCTTTTGCATCAGGTAACTATTCTTATCCTCCAGAAGAAGCGTCAACTGGTTGCTGCTGAACTTTCTTGGCTACGGTGTGTTTCCATTCATTATTGTTGTGTGATCCTGATTAAGGCTCCTCGATGTTGCCTCCACTCAGAAGGCTGGCTTTCTCCTCTCATCCCGCCCCTTAATCAACGAATTCAGCTCTTTCATTGGGGGGGATGAGCTGTCTGTCAACTTAAACTCTTGCTTTTCTGTCCCCCTCCTATTTGTTCTCCTCCCCCGTCTTCACATCTGTTGGCAGTGGGCTCAGACGCAGCTGGATGCGTTTGTCCCAACTTCGTAAGCGCTTTGTTGCCGCCTGGTGGTCAGCCAATGTTATTTCATCTATCAACGCTTGATGGATGATTGGTGACTGCGGTGTGTTCACTAATAATATTTCCCCTATCAGGACCACAAGGAAAAATGTGCAATTCTCTGTATTTAACAAATTTTATTGTATAGGTGAGTCAGCACCCAGTAGCGCAGTGTCTTTCAGAAGGACACCTCAACATACTTTCTGCAGGACCAGTGATCAAACCTGCAAATTTGCAATTGCCAGATGACCACTCTAGACACTGAGCAATTAAAATACCCCCGCTGCGCTTATGAGATGGAAAAAATTGTCCCCAAACTTCCATGAGGGTTTGGTTCTGAGAGTGTAAACTTTAATCAACAACTTCAGAGCAAATACATTAAATGAGGTGTGCAACTGATCTCCAAGTACAGCAGTTCCTTTAGTCCTAGCACTACCACTACATTTTGACTTGCCACAAAATAGTTTTCAAAGCTTCAGGCAATGAGATGGCAGATAGTGATTAGACAGGGGGATTTTCTTGCAATGTACATGCACGCTCCTCTCAAGGTCATGGATTCACTAAAGTCATGGATTCTCTTGGAAATGCTGCATGAGCACGACAGCCCAGGTACAGCATTACGCAGATGGATTTGGCACTAAAGATGTTAACAAACACAAGAGTCTGGGAATAATAATCCCATATATTTATATTCTATATTATATACTCTATTGTGATATGTTTTTTTCTGATATGCATTAAAGTACACTTTTTATTAAATAACACACAGTGATTTAGACTTTTGGTATCTTATCAGTTGTTTTCAGCTGGGGTCTAGTTCTGTAATACTTATCCTGAATTATAAAAGCAACTATCGGATACTGAGTCAAAACATATAAAAAATTCTTCATTTGAAACATAACGCATAACATCTTGAAAAATTGTGCACAGTTTTGTAATACATTAGGCAATGATATATAAACACATACAAACAAAGTTACCTTCAGAATTGTTTAAGGTGTATATAGCAAATAAAATTCAAAGGAATCATTTTCAGTTGTACTGAATGCAGTTATACACCAAGACATTTTTAAAAACTCAAGATATCCAGGAAAACATTTGACACAATCACAGCGCCAGCCCTTTTGAGAATTAAATAAAAAGAGGCCATTTAAATGCCCTCTCATCGGATCAACCTGTGTTGTTCTTGCAATTCAGTTGCATCGTTGTCAAATGTATCACTCCAATTTTATTCTGTTTCTACTGAAGAACTGGTCTTTGATTGCATCAATTCTGCATGAAAAATACTTTATGAATGAAAAGCTACATGACACACAGGGATGATTCAATTGCACATAAGCCGAATAAACAATGGAACACATAAAATCAGTACAACAACAAAATGGAAGTTTTACTGAAGCTCAAGCAGCAGTTCCTCTAGTTGGTCTCTGCTCCCAAATCATACCTGAAAAAACACGAGATATCATTTAAAGTCTACATTATCCTGTGTGTAAGAACATTTTCCAATCAAAGAGTTAGTAAAAATCAGTTACATGACAACGATTAAAAAGGTTAACAAGGTAAAACAACCACTTAAGAAGAAAAAATATTATTCTATCAGAAGAGAGAAAAAATGTGATGATTCCCTTAAAAGTCACTCTCTTTACATGACTTGGTTTGACACTATAAGCAGTTTGATACAGCTTTATGATGATATATTTGATCAAGTTTTCTGCAGAAAGATTGAAAGCAATGTGGAGGGCTAACCCATCACCACAACTCAAGGGGTAGGTTAGCCCTCCACCATGTGCATGATAACAACATGTAGAGGTTACACACTATTTGTCAGGAGTGGTTTGAGTGAATACCATTGTGTGACACCAATTTTGAGGTCAATTTGGTCCAGGTCAAGCTGCAACTGAGGACAAGAAAAAAAAACAGAGAGCAAATACATACCTTTCTCTATTCACAAAAAAATAAGGCTTGAATTTTAAGGAATAAAACCTTTACATCATTGAGGACACTGTATACAATAATGACTGGTTTACCTTCCCAATAAGATCCCTCTCTCTGCTCATGAAGGAGACACTGTTTTTTACTGACAGGTCAAGTCTTCGCTGCATAGACTCCTCTAGAGTTAAATCAAAGTCAAACCTGAGGAAAGAGAGAGAAACATGAATTAAATCCGATCCTTGTATAATACAATTGGTAAAATCCAGATACTTTGGAGGTTAAGATGGGAGTCTAACTTCTTATCTCACCTCTCATTGAATTCTGGATTGAGGTCTCTCTTCTTGGTTGCAGTCTTCCTCTTTGTTGCTCCCTTCTTGTCAGGTAACAAGATTAATGAAACATAGGGGTCTGCACCATCCTTGGAACAAGATGCTAGGCCTCTTTTGATACACAGGGTTTACATATGGGCAAAAATCCGACAGCATCAACACACAGGGTGATGAATGGGTATGAATCTACACAATAATCCAGCCAGCTAAACAAACTAAAGATTTAATAGTATAATACCTGCATGAGAGGACAATGATGAAAAGCCTGCTCTCATCTAGTGAATAGCCAATGGAAAGCTTCACCTGGCCAGCCACACTTCCATGTTCACCAGCTCTACACACAAAAATTAAACAATGTGTTTAGTCCAAATATGTTATGACATTATGCTTTATTCAGTCAGAGTAAGCCTGTTCAGAGAATATTCAGATCATATCATATTCAGAAATAGCCCATATTTCCAGGTAGGTATTTTAAGCACACTATAAAACCGGCTATTAATGAAAGCTTGCTAACTACTCCACTCAGTAGAGACAAACTGGTAGTAAACAATGGGGCACTAGTAGTCAGCGTGATTGACTCACACTGTGAAGCCACTCCTGTGTCGGAGTTCTAGATGGGAAGGGTCCCATTTGGGGAAGACATGCTCTCCACCCTCTCCACTGACATCATCAGACATATGGCCAATGGCTAACTGCGTGTCCAAGATCTGCAAGACACATATTGTTTGGTGTGCAATGGCAATATGCAACGGCATCCATCTAAAGCTGCTGGGTTGCAGGGTCATTAGACATTTATTTCAATCAGCACAGTGCTCTGGCTGTTCTTTTTTATGATGATATTCTGGATTTATTCTTTTCTACTAAGGTTGTATCAGGCAGTTATTTTCAGTCATTACAGCAAACTACAACATGTGGTTAGTATAGTAACAGTAGCATCATGTCAATGTTTAGCTTGAGGTCAATTATTATTTAGATTAAATAAAACTATTGCCACAATGCAAAACAAATAAAAATTACAGCATTGCCTTTGGTACATTTTGTAATGCACATGTACAGGAAAATAAGTATGTAGTACGTTACCAGTACCTTAAGTGTGGCCCTAAGCAGGACTTGGCTCTCAGGCAGGGCCCCGTCCAGATTGAACCAGCGATCAAGAACCAAGCCTTGCTGTCCCAGCACCTCTCGGAGAGGAAGCACCATGAATCCAAGGGACTGACCCCAGCTGTGGGAGAGCTACATATCCAGACAGACAAACACAGAGACACACACACACAGAAAGACAGACAGATATATGAATATATACATAGATAGATGTTACACGGGAGTTTTTGAGCTGCAAACCCGAACCCCCAATAGGTTAACCAGACATACAGAGAGACAGACAGAGAGACAG
>OMLC01007786.1:4775-17697 GCA_900302585.1 Regalecus glesne | reverse complement strand
TACAGCAGTTGTATGGGGTAGTGGTAGCTCAGGGGTAGAGTGCAGACATCAGGATATGACAACCTGGGAGTCGTGGGTTTGATCCTACCTTGGGGCATAAAGAAGAGCACCAGGCCTTAATCTCCCACATTCCATCTAGGTCAGTGTCCACCCCAATATCATGGGAAGTAATTGTGGCATGTAAAAATAGAGAAATAAAATACAATTGCTGTATTTGTATACATATTGGGGGCGGCATGGCTCAGTGGGTAGAGCGGTCGCCTGGCAATCGGAAGGTTACGGGTTCGATCCCCGATCCTGCAGAGAAGCGTGTCGAGGTGTCCTTGAGCAAGACACTGTTCCCCTAACTGCTCCCCTCTGTGGATGGGGGTCAGAATTCATCCACCGTATCCCTGCGTGTCGTAAGAGGCGACTAAAGGGTTGGCGTCTGGAAGGGCATCCGGTCATAAAAACTTCGCTCCACAACAAAATTCATGGAGAGTCAATGACTTGGAGGAGACGAATCCATGGACCGGTCAACCCCCGCTAGCGGGGAAAAACGGCCGGAATACAAATCCTGTTTGTGTGTGTGTTTGTGTGTGTGATATATATACACACATATATACACACACACACATTGCCAATCATATTTATAACTGATTTCTGACCTGTTGTAGCAGACAGGCTAAATTTGCAGGAGCACAGAAAGGGATTCACACCATGATATTGAAATCTACATGTCCTACAAGTAGTCATTAATCCTATCAAGCAGGCACAATAATACCATCTCCATTACTGCCAGAATTGTAATTCATAGGAATAATTAGCCAGATTAATATGAAATCCTTTTTAAAGAGTGTTTTATTAGTGTAGCTATTAAATCTAAGACATATTTATTGATGATATTAATTAAAACAATGAAATAAGAAACCTAGGCAGTTATTTATCTTTCCACAATTTCCATCTCACTTTTTCGTAATGCATTCACATGTACATTCTATAAAGTAGCCTTCTTTGGATTTCTTTTGTCTTAGTACTAGTAGTGTGCTTTTCTGAAGTGCTTACTCTATAGAGAGTAGTCATTCTGTATGACATTAGGATTGAGTAAGGCCATGTTTTCAGTAATTCTAGCTAAGGCCTCATAAATACCACAAGAGAAAGGCAAAAGTTATTGCCTGAAACAATAGCAGCCTTTGCCTGGATCTGAAGCACTTTTTGGACATTCACATAATCTTGTAAGGGGAAGAATTCTCTCCATTGTGGTCATGAGCTCATCTTTGTATTTTATTGTCGGATGCAATCATATTGTGTCTGTGTTGTTGAGAGAAAGGAAGTAAATGTGGTCAAATATGACAGGGGGGATACTCACTAGAGTCCAATTTGTCTGTATCACAGCAATGTTGTTGAAGTTTAAAGAAATTTATGGCATCCCCATTGCTTTGATTAATTAGAGGATTTTATTACATTTCAACATCACGGAACATAAGCAAAGAATTTAGTTATGGTGACCAAAATGTTTTTAAATATGAGTTATTTTGAAGTTGTTTTGATCATTAGATCATTGCAACTCCCATTTTAGATGGTGATGGAGAGTGGAGACTGGCTGGTTGGTGGAGACTTGCAGGTTCTGGACAAGATCTGCTGGAATGATGGATTGGACCAGTACCGGCTCACCCCCACTGAGCTCAAAAACAAGTTTAAAGAAATGAATGCAGGTACAGTACCACATTCTTTTAATTTATCTTGGCATGTTTTTTCCATCAGAGTCAAGCAGGTCACAGTAGTTATAAACTGAGCCTTCCAGTCACAAAAGAGGTGAATCTGTTCAGCTGGATCAGAGGTTCATTTTTGAAACGTTTCGTCACTCACCAGGTGACTTCTTCAGTCTAAGCTGAAGGCAAACATCCCCCTCCTTATAAACAGTACCTTGCTGCCACACAACAATAGGTTGGTTTCACATGCAAGTTGGGTGATCAACTGCACATTCAGTGACAAAGGGCACCATTCACAGAGGTGCTTCCAGTCTTTCGCAAGTCATGTTTGGATAGTCCAGCTGACTGCATTGGTTCATGTTTTAACTACTTTTTAACATTCTCTTCTCTCCAATTAGATGCAGTTTTTGCCTTCCAACTGCGTAACCCAGTTCACAATGGCCATGCCCTATTGATGCAAGATACACACAAACGTCTGATTGAGCGGGGCTACCGCCGACCCGTGCTGCTTCTTCACCCACTTGGAGGCTGGACCAAGGACGATGATGTGCCGCTGGCCTGGCGAATGAGGCAGCATGCTGCTGTGCTAGAGGAGGGTGTCCTAAAACCAGAATCTACAATTGTGGCTATATTTCCTTCACCAATGATGTATGCAGGACCCACTGAGGTAATGACGATGTTTAAAACCCGAATTTGATATTTTTTTTAAAAATAACAGAAATGTTACAGTAATGTCACACCATTTCAACTGGTTGATGAGAAGGAATCAAAAGTATTTCTAAATGGCTCAACAATAACTGAAAACAGTATTCCAGAGGGCATTTATTTTTTCTTTTCTGTTTGTCCCCTGTCCCTGTCTCCCCATGTCCCCTGTCTGTACTGAATTGGATATTCATAAGAAAGATCTCCATGCTTGTCTTCAGAAATATGGACAGTGTTCCCATGCCATACATTAGTTTATCACTTTGAATGGGTGTCTCTGTCCTGGGAATTTTCCATCTTTTAATCATTCACTTGTTATCATGGGAAAAATGATTGAGAACAGATTGTATATTAGTTGATGTTATGCAGTGGAGCCCATCAGTCTCTACTTCAAAGCAGGTGTTTTAGAAAGTGACTCATTGCTTTTCTTAAGTCTTACCTCTGACCCCTCCTTGTGAAATTTCCTGTCAGTGGCAACCAATTAATTATACAACCATTTCAAAAAAGATACTCAGTTTCCCTACTTGCCACTGTGAAATTGAGCAAGGTGCTTAAGTTACCTGCCACCTCAAAGGTACTGTAAACAACACTGTGTGCTTTATCCCCTGTGGTGTAAACCCGGTCTGCACATCATTGTTTTTTATTAACATACATTAAAACAATGCAAATCATTATTTTGATAGCAGTTGTACAAGCGACTTTTTAAAGTCTGACACAAGTTAGAATTCAAATCGAATTATACTTAAAAATCCCATCAAAATGTGATGATGGGCTGCAGTAACTCATTAATATTCAGTAAGACATTTTTAAGGGACAGCTGAGCAGGTGGTAAGTATAATCACCAATTTGATAATTTTACATGCAGATCGGTGAGGCCATGACCTTCATCTCTTAATAGAATTATAGCTAACTTAGCTAAGGCCCTTATACGAGTCAAAATTCAGCCAATGCTACAGTAAAGATGGGCGCCTGATCCTACACAGTGAAGAGTCAATTATGAGACAGCAATGTAGTTATCTTGATCCCTTGCCCTTAAAGCATTACCATGTTGTTTTTTGTTTAATTTGGCAATGCCCTTTATATCAACTGTAGCAAAGACAACCAAAGGGCTTTTAAAAAGAAAACTTCTTCATACTGTCACACATTTATTTATAAGCTGTAGCTCAAATATAATAGTGTGTAAGAAAGTGAATTATGTTTATGAAGAAGTAAAGTAAAGTTTCTATGTATATGTATACCCTGAAGCAATACCTTTAGGCTTTGTGTATGGAAGCAGAGAAAAATATGTAATGGAACCAAGGCTTCTAGAGAAATTTATTTGAATGATTGTGTAATTTTCTCACAGTCATCACGCTATGTCACCAAAATGAATTTTATGATATGTTAAAGCAACTAAGTAAATTGATGCCAGTCTAAAGCTATGCATCCCCCTTTACCAACAGACTGATTGTGACAGCTTATGATGAGTTCTAAGCCACCCACACAGCTACAGAAGCCAACTATCACAAACTATCCTTCGCACAATCAATGTTTTTGTCTGAGTACTGTCTGGCTGTCACACTGATGGAGGAAAGTCAAAAAGTTACCTAATTATTTATGCATGTGTAAAATAAAAATAAAAGCATATTTTCTGTAGCCAGATTCCAAGTACAACACATGCTGTCAGATGTGGCATTAGTTGGGATACTTAAAGCAAAAAATGAAAAGTATAAATTTCAGCTTTATGCGTACAGATTTGGCAAGAAATGTTCACAGCAAACTTATTGCTGTTGCAAAAATATGCATTTCAATTTTGTATGAACAGATTTTTTGTCAATTATTGGTAACAAGAAACAGAAAAGAGGCTGGGGCAGCAAGGGCAGCAGCATTCTGAGGTCAGCTGTTTGTGAAACTCAAGCCAAGGTAGTTTTATGCATGCTAAAAAGTGAATATTCCTCCACATTTACAAATGCTTTTAAGGCTCTTTGGACTGACTTATAGGTTCAAAGATCTAAGCCATTTGTCTTTTACACTTTAAGAAATGGTATCCACATAGCTGTACTATCTGTACATATAGCCACAGATATTACATGTTACTTCTGAGTTTGGCAAATTAGTGTAGCTATTAAAGTTTGTTTTGTTAAACAGGAGTCAATTGCGCAATTTTGAGCTTACATTTTTTTCAACTAATCATGTAGAGGAAAGGTTTTAAATGTCTGGTAAAATGTCACATTTACACAACACCTATATTGGGATTAACATAATATCTGACTGTTTATGGTCAAAAGTACCTTATGATCCAATTCTGAGTGCTTAGTATAAGACAGCAGCAGGAATAATATTTAGCTTAAATTTTCTCTCAATATTTTAAATCCGTGAATGTGACTAAAGTATTTTTCACTCTTGTTATTCCTGAGTTTAGTATGCATGCTGTTTAGTTTTATCCTTGTACTTTTCATTTTCCTGTGACCTGAGTTTTCTCTCTCTTTCCATTGTCCACAGGTGCAGTGGCACTGCAGAGCTCGAATGGTGGCTGGTGCCAACTTCTATATTGTGGGCCGTGACCCTGCAGGCATGCCCCACCCCAACACTGGAAAGGATCTGTATGAACCAACCCATGGCGCCAAGGTTCTCACTATGGCGCCGGGTCTCATTACCCTGGAGATTGTGCCTTTCAAAGTTGCTGCATACAACAAGGTGAAAAAGGCAATGGATTTCTATGAACCCAAGAAGTAAGTGCTTGATTCTGTTGATTTTATATTTATGATGTCTCCGCTGCCCTCAGCTAAGTGGCTCTACACAGCCTAGACAACAAGTTAAACAAAGTGGAGATGGTTTTCATAGCATTTAATTTGAGCCATAATTTTTTAAACTGAAAATACAAACGATACAGACATTTTTCAATAAATAAAGCATCACTCTGTGTTCAAACACAAATTCCATGTATTTCCACAAATCATTTACTCAAAGTTAACAAGAAGCTAATTCCAGGACATAAGATTGGCTAACAATTACCTAGATAAACAAGGACATTCCCATAGATTTCCTGCGCGCCAACCGGAGCGAGCCATAGCCCACTAGTATCGCTGAGTATATGGCCTTAACCATACTAACACATGCCATTGCTAAAACATTCAAGCTATCATGTAGAACCACAAATGAAATGGTATAAAATGTGTCCTTAACGTCAAATGAATAAACACTTGGATTACTTTACATGCATATGGCAGATGTTCTCATCCAGAGTGACGTACAACAAGTGCATTGGGTCAAGGTAGAAAAGATACTGGAGCAACATTAGAAGCTAGTTAAAAATCCCAGTGCCATCATAAGACTCCAACGCAACATCAACCAAGACCCTCTAACCAAAATAAAACTAACAAGATTGCATGTGCCTAACCCAAGTACATCAAGAAGAAGAAAATGAATAGGGCTAAAACTAGGAGTTAGGGCTAGGACTGGATGGGGAGGAGGAAAGGTACAGGTGGAAGAGATGAGTCTTTAATCTGCGCTTGAAGATGGTCAGGGTTTCTGCTGTTCTGACTGCCATGGGAAGGTCGTTCCACAAGTGAGGAACCAGGACAGACAGTAGTCGTGACCGAGAGGTGAAGATACGGAGAGGGGGAGGTGCTAAGCGACCAGAGGTGGCAGAACGGAGAGGTCTGGTTGGTGCAAGCGAGCAGCAGCATTCTGAATGAGTTGCAGAGGTCTGATGGCAGACGCTGGTATACCAGCCAACAGAGAGGTGCAGTAGTCTAAACAGGACAGGACCATTGCTTGGACCAGGAGCTGGGTTCAGTAGGTGGTGAGGAAGGGGCGGATTCGCCGGACGTTGTACAGGTAGAATCTGCATGTTAGACTCACTGCTGCGATGTTCTGGGAGAGGGAAATTCTGTTGTCTGTCACCACTCTGAGATTCTTAGCAGAGGGTGATGAGACACTATGGTTTTCCCCAGGGAAATGGAAAAGTCAACAAAGTCAGAAGATGGGGCAGGAAAGAAGATCATCTCAGTTTTGGCTGGGTTTAGCTTGAGATGGTTGTTATCCATCCAGCACTGGATGTCCCTCAGGCAAGCAGAAATGGGGGTGGAGACCTGTGTGTCGGAGGGGGGGAAGTTGAGAGAAAAAGTTGGGTGTCATCCGCATAATGGTGATAAGACAAACCATGAGCCGAGATTACAGGGCCAAGGGCTTGTGTGCAGAGGGAGAACAGAGAGGGACACAGGGCTGAGCCCTGGGGAGCTCCTTTGGCGAGGGGTCGGGCTGCCAATGATGTACCAGCCCAGGCCACTTGGTAGGACCAGCCGGTGAGGTAGGACTCGATCCAGTCTAGTGCCGAGGCCATAGATCCCCATGGCTGCCAGGGAGGACAGAAGGATGTGGTGGTACACTGTGCCGAAGGCAGCAGACAGATCTAGTAGACTGATTTGTATCGAAGCACAAGACATATCAAACGAAGACACAGAACTTCCTCACTAATGTATTCACTACACCGCAAGCCCGACTTCCAAAAAGTTCCTATAGCGATTCAATGCCAATGTATGCTCTGCGCCACTAGATAGCAGTGTTCATCACACAACACATTAATAAAATAAGAGAGAGAACAATGTCTGGCCTTCTACGTTACTGTAGTTTCTCAAAATTGTGCAATATCTTAAATTAGTGTCCAAAAAATGTTGATTAATTGATTAGTGTAACAATGGAAAATGTATTAAACAATCATAATCACATAATTACTAATCAATTAATCGCTTATATATGCTTATCAATCACTTATAAATATTTGAAAAATAGTAATTCATTGTCAATCATCAAATAAAAACAACTTAATTTTTTATAGCACCTTTTATAAAGCCCTGGATACACTGGATAACAATATTGAAGAGATAGATAAAAGACTATAGATCATAGACTTTAGTAGAAAGTAGGTGTTTAGGAGGTTTTGTTTTGGAGGGTTTTATTCCAAAGAAGCAGCTTTGTGGATCTCTGCAGGGATAGAGCTCCAAAGGGCGGGGGCTGCCACACTAAAGGCTCTAACCCCAAAAGTCCACAAGCTATTGTGGGGATGGAGAGCAGGCCCGTGTATTTTGATGGCAGTTTCTGAAACAGAATATAAGGGTTGAGGATTATTGGTTTTATTACTTGGATTTATTGGTGAGGAGGAGGATAGGCACCAGCAGATCTGCGACCTGACTTCAGATAAGTAGTTGATGATGGCATGACATAGGGGTGGCATAGCTCAGTGGGTAGAGCGGTCATCTGGCATTCAGAAGGTTGCAGGATCAATCCCCGGTCCTGCATATAGCATGTCGAGGTGTCCATGAGCAAGACACGTAACCCCTAACTGCTCCCCGAGCGCCATATGTTGGCAGCTCACTGCTCCTATACAATAGGTTGGGGCAAAAATGCAGATAAATCCAAATTTCCTCTTGCGGGACTGATAAGGGAGTCATTATTATGACATGAAGATTTTGTAGGAAATATTGGATTTGACCAAGAGCGAGAGAAGTTGGATTGATGTTAACAGGCATCACTCCCATCACATAGCAAAGACAGGGGGAGATCCATGTCCCTTTTGGTCATTTTATGCTTTCCTAAGACCCAACATGAGAAGAGTTGTTTGATTTGTTTTAAGCCCTTTAAACATGTTTTTGTAGCATTGTTTACATTCCTCACTAAAATGATCAGTCCTCCAAGCTGTAAGATAATGAGGTGTGCAGGAAATAATGCTGTTCATTAAAACCCTTTTCAGGTAAAACCAAGTAGGTATATCAACGTATACTGATCCAGGTCCACCCATGGTCAGACACTATTTACATGGGGTTTCCTATACGAATTGTAAAAGCTATTTATCCATCTACATTTTATGAATTGATTTATTATATATAGCACAATTCTAGTCCACTCAAAGCGAACATCACATGTTGCACATTTACTGAGCATGGGGGATTAAAATCCACCCTTTTCCTGACACCTGATAGTGGGATCAAACCATCTGTATCTAACATGGAGGTGCATGCTCTACTGCTGAGCCACCGCAGCCATTTTGTCTGTATAAGATTTTGTCCTGGCGGCATAGCTCAGTGGGTAGAGCAGTCATCTGGCATTTGGAAGGTTACCAGTTTGATCCCTGGTCCTGGCTGAAGCATATCGAGGTGTCCTTGAGCAAGACACTGAACCCCTTACTGCTCCCCAAGCACCATTTGTTGGCAGCTGACTGCTCCTATACAATAGGATGGGTTAAATGCAGATAACTCAAACATTTCCCTTGTGGAACTGATCAGGGAATCTATTGTCCTGCCTCACATTCAGATAAGTAACATTATTGCCATAAGCCCATTAGAGATGTCCTCCACTAAATTAGTCAATAAGGTGCTATGTAAGCTAATAATTAGGTTACATGGATTTAGGTCCTTGGCATAAGGTAGAAATAGCTCCTTACCAAGCTGAATACGTTAATAGTGTTAATAGAATAACTCTACTGTAAAAAATAGCCCAAATAGCCAAGAACAAGAAGGAAAGAGGAAGAAATGCGAGGGGAGGGGGGAGGTTTGCTTTTGTTTGGTCAGAGATGCTCATGCTGAATATTACATGAAAAAAGGATGGTGTTCTTCATTTATTGTAATAGACTATAAGTTCAAAGCCAACAATGATAACTGGGGGGGTCTTTTTGTACCCTGACAACAATCTGTGACTTTTGCAAGTTCAGACAATAAGAAGTGAAATTAATTGTAGTCTGTGTACAGACCCCACACATGACCAACATAAATCCAGCAAATTCAATAAACTTTCAGTTTGTTCGTGGCCTCCACCACCATCAGATTATGCAACTATAGCTAATTTTGGATATAAATGTTCAAACTAAATATGGCTAGACCATTCAAAGGTTTTGCTGTTTTTCATGATCCATGTTTTTGATATTGAGTTGAATACAGTTTGTGTGGTCACTAAATTCCATCCCAGTACAAATGTGGAAAGAGTGACTGCTACAGCCAAATCCTTGACTGTTTGAATAATAACCATGCATATTTGTTTCACCTGGACATGGAATTATGAAATTGTCCAAAACTTCCTTCCTAAGTTGGAAACGGATAAATCTCTGACAGAAACCACTGGTTGTTAACGCGCTGTTTATATTTAATCTTTGCCAGTTCAGCGCTTGTAATTATTTCAAAGGTGGAGGACTGCTCGCAAATTGGTTTAGAATGGTTGCATGACTTTTTCAATAACTGTCAATCTAAATGATCTAAAACATCACAAGGTGGCAGAACATGATGTGATCAATCAAGCAAAGGAACAGTGCAATAAAACAGTCTACCATCTATCTTGAATTCACTTTTTCAGTCCTCTTAAAAGGTGCAAAACCAGCTCAGAAGCTCACAGGCAACCCAACCATATTTCTCTCTCTCTCTCTCTCTCTCTCACACACACACACACACGCACACATGCACACACAAACACACTTTATCCTGTAAAGCAGATTTCTGTTTTCAGCTGTTCTCAAAAAGACATTATGAAACATTGTATAATGATTCTCTGAGGAACTGCCACAAGCTTTTATTGACACTTTGACTTTCTCAACATGTCACATTGAATCAAATGATAGAAAGGCTGAAAGTAACATGCAATGAGAATTTCAAAGGCTTTAGTTGGCGCCTTGTGAAATTTATGACATTCCATCTGCTCTCCGGTCACTCCTCTTACACGGTGACGTGGCCTCGCTAAATTTCAAGAGGAATATGAATACTCGGTCTAATTACCTACAATACCTCAAAGTCTTCCTCTGAAGTACAACAGCTAAAATCACAGCAAGCTGTTTCTCATTTGATCGGCAGTAACATGTTCTCTCTGGTTTGTCCAGTTTGCCCTTACATCTTATGCTACTTGAAAAATTGCGAGTTCCTATTCACCACGTTTCCTAAAATTTCTGAAGTACAAAATGAATTCACTTTACATTTATTAATAGTCAGTCCAAATCTTTTCTCATGTCCTCAGTTCATCTTAGACATGGTCAAAGCTTTGGCTTATCAATAAGTGGCATAAATTGTACATCTCAGCAAATAGGATGTCTGACTGTCTGATCTTTTCCGAAAAGCTTGACAGTACCTCATTAGAGAGAGTTACTCATGGACCTACTCCTTATTCTGTATTCTGTTGAGCAGCAGTCGGAGTTGGAGGCTATCTCATTTCTTCCTACAGAGAGAACCTACAGCTTGTTTTTGCGGAGGCAACCAGCTGTCGAGACACCCCAGGCTTTAATTAATCCCCTCAAAGTGATCAGGATTTAGAAGTGAATACAGCCCATCTGATGTGTAATTGACCTTTGCACCAATGCTTTTATAATATTATTGAAAGCACAAGTTAGTGGCATTTGCAAGCAATCAGCATTAGTTGGCAATGCTCATGGAAGTCAATGACATGTTTGACTATGTCCATATGTGTAACAAAGGCTGTATGAATATTAAATTGTATTTATAATGTATTGCATTATTTATGCACCTGCTAACTCTTCTCCACCCCAGGTTTCAGGCACAAAAGATTCAGTTTTTAGAAATGTTTAAAGCCGTGTGCATGTCTGTGTATACTTATACAACACAACCTTGTGTATTAGAAAATGTACTTTTTCTCCTCTAAACATCATCCCTAAAAAATATTTGCATAACCTCTGACAAAAGTAAGAGAAGGACACTTAAGAAGATTGTTGAATAGTATCCCAGTTACTCAAAACTTATTTTCTTTCTCATCTTAGCCACCAAGACTATGATTTCATCTCTGGCACCCGTATGCGCAAGATGGCTCAAGAAGGACAGAACCCTCCAGAGGGGTTCATGGCACCCAAGGCGTGGGCTGTGCTGAAAGAGTACTACAAATCACTGCAGAAGGCTTGAGTTGGGAACATAGTGGTTTACTTCAAACAGTTCAGACGAACATGGGGACCACTTGACCACCATCTCACATGATGCTCTTGCTTGTCCCTATCACTTTTAAATGCACACTCAACTCTTAATCATCATACCATTGTTGATTGTTCCCAGTCTCCTCACACTCATTGTCTTTAAACTGTAAGTTCTTTATTTAACTCAGCTTTTTATTTTGACTGTACAATTTCAATGTGATAGCAAAAAAATCGAATCTTCAAAGGACTATAGGAATATGGCAATCTAACAGAGTAAGATATTTAACATTATGTTTCAGATGAAAGCATTAGACTGAACTTTATAACTTATCCTCTGTAGAACACTTACGTGTTATGTGTTCACATTTAAGTCTTGAAATGCTTACCGACTACAAACTCACGTATTGTCGACCAGTACATCAGAGAGAATGACTATAGTCCAATTGTCCACATTAACATGTCATTCATTGTACCTACTGAAGTACGGGACCCCAAACAAGCAGTCACTGGGTAAGTTTTCAAGTCACACATACCCAAAATAATGTTCGCACAGTGTGTGAGGAAATGCACTGCCTTGTCAAATTGCCATCTTTACAAAGTGAATTGGCGTTTCCTCTTGCTTAAATTAGAACACAAACAACCACTTCCCTTCCACCTTGTCTGCATCACATTGAAGTTATACAGGAGTCGATGAGATGATCTGCAAAAAGGATAAATACTGGAGGAAGGAAAGTCTAGACTTTTTTTAACTATTGATACATAACGTTAACTTTCCCAAAACTTTTATCAAAACCTTTGGGTTTCTCAAATTATTTCTATTTCTTGTCTTATTGTATTTTACTCGTATAATATCTTGTAGAGTTAACCCTTTTCCTTCCCTCTTTATTTTTTGTTTGTAGTAAATTTCCTGAAATGTTTTGGTCATTTTGTATTTTTTATATTAGATCCATGGGGTTTTCATTTAATTATTCAAATTTGTTATGCTTTGGCTTAGCAAAAATTGTATGGAGGTAACAAGTAATGGTACCAATTTGTACATAGTCATCCTTGTCTAATAAATCCTTTTTAGCAAATGGACCTGCAACTTTTTAAACTGTTTTCCATGGGTTGGGCTGGGGTAGTTAGCTAACTTGCCATTAGAAATTTTCTGAAGGGAAATTGTTCTCAGTTAATAATGTATATTTTCAGGCATTTTGGTTCATGAACAGATACTGAGCATTATTTAAAGCTGTGATGGCTCAGCAGGTGGAGCACATGCCTGGGATTCAGGTGTTGTGGGTTTGTTTCCCGCCGCGTAGCTAGGTACAGTTGCAATCAAAATTATTCAACCCCCATTGCAAACCAGGTTTATTAGTAAATGTACAATCAAGCACCTGTTTACAAAACCAAATTAAACAAGAACATCTTAAATAGCTCAACACAACTAATATTAGAAGTGTTTTCTCCAAAGTCAATAAAAAAATGCCGCTTTTCATGATTACTTCAGTTCCAAAATTATTCTGCCCCCTCATGACAAACATCTTTAGTACTTGGTAGAACACCCTTTTGCTGTTATGACCTGCTGCAAACGTGATGCATATCCAGACACCAACTTCTGGCAGTGTTCCTGAGGAATCTTAGCCCATTCCTCATGGGCAAAGGCCTCCAGCTCACT
>OMLC01007770.1:4828-16322 GCA_900302585.1 Regalecus glesne | reverse complement strand
AAGAGGAAAGAAAAATACAAGAAAGTGAAGAAGGTTAGTTATACATGCATATATATACATACATACATACACACACATATATATATATACACACACACATATATATATATATATATATACATACACACACACATATATATATATATATATATATATATATATATATATATATATGTGTGTGTATATATATATATATATATATATATATATATAGATATATATATATATATATGTGTGTGTATATATATATATGTATATATATATATGTGTGTGTATATATATATATATATATATATATATATATATATATATATATATATATATATGTGTGTGTGTGTGTGTGTGTATGTATGTATGTATATATACACATACATATACATATATATGTATACACACACACACACACACACACAGACATACACACACGTGTGTGTGTGTGTATGTGAATCCTCCCCCCGACATTAGTTCTGGAAGATGGAGGGAAAGTCTGAAGTATTTATGGGTTACAAAGACAGCTATCCCAAAGGATCAGAGTGGAATATGATTATTGTAACTCCCCTTGGCATTTATTGAATTAGATCAGAGGAGAGTGCTTAATAGGGATCAAACTCAGAAAACTGACAGCCTTGACACATTTCTAGTCAAAGCAATTTCCAGAGCATCCCCCCGAGCAGCCCGTATTAATCTGCAAAACACCATAACTGAGGCTCACCCTGTTAAATCGCCACGCAAACTTCTGCACGGCCCCAAGGAGATGTACACAGTGCGAGCTCCCATTTCCTGTTGTGCTCAGTCGGAGAGCTGATGATCTGTCAGACATTTGTCTTGGCAGGGTTCAGCAGGCAGCCGACTCCACTCAGCAAAGAGCGTTTCTGTTCTGTGACGCCATGCTCTCAGTGCAAAGCGATACACACGCTCTGCGGTGACCTTTGACGCCGTCTTTCTCAGCCCCTCCACACGTCTGTAAATTAACCATGCATAATAGGCAGGTGATGCTCATGGACCCTCATTGTGTCCGTGCAGGCGAACACATCATCACAATATGCCCGGTTTAGGAATTCCGTCTTTTCTACGCTCTTGTTTGTTTTCTCCTCTCGGAACACTGAATATCCCGCCCCGACCGCCTGGAAACCCTGTTTGATGTTTGTGGTCTTTGAATGTGTAGACTTGGCAGACATGCTTTCACTTGGGTGTTGCAAAATCCTGTTACCAACTCTGTTTTGTATATGCTCGTGGGGATATGTTTTCCTTGCTTCTGTGGCCTTGAATTACAATCTCTTCTTGACAACTGTTTTCTGTGGGTTGTGGAGCAGGAGGCGGAGACAATGTAAAGATGATAATAAATTCTTAAATATACTGGCAACCAGAGACTGTCTGCATGCGTACATCAGGGCAGAGACTTGCTCTGTTTTCTCACCACATGGTGAACCAGTGGGTAAGACTGCTGGTAAGCATGACTAACTTATCCAGACAATGCAGTGCATCACATAGTCTCATACGAGGGGGCCGCAGTGGCTCAGTGGTAGAGCGGGGAGCTGACGAGCCAGAGGCTGCGGGTTCCAACCTACCATGGGGGGGGGGTCAGGATAGGCATTCCACCTTAATCCCCCACGCTCCATATAAGTCCATGTCCACCCCCACAGCATGGGGGACTAGCTGTGATGTCAGCCTTCTGACAGTAATCTCCTTTACAGGGACAGTGCATATTAAGGAACATTAAGAATGTAAATAAACCCGATTTAGCCACCGGGCTAATTTTCATCTGCTGTCCAGAGCCGTCAGGGGATCAGTGTCTTGCTCAAGGACACATTAACATGCTTTCTGAGGAAACTAGGGATCGTACTACCAATCTTCCCATCACAACACAACCGCCCTACCTCATGAGCTATGCCAATGTCTTTCACCAACCCACTGGGTTATTCAGCAGCTACGCTGAGCCAATATGTCGGCCTGGTGTATTCAGGCGGAAATATCACAGCAGCGGAAGCCTCACCTTTGCTTTTAATTTGCACACAGGCCTGCCTTTTACCCCAGTAACCACAGAGCCACTTACTGTATCAAATGTCTACATATGGAGACATCTCTATGCTGCCACAATGCTACAGCAGAGCAATTCCATTTAGTTGAGCGCAGATGACTGCTGACTAATTGCCTATGTGTGATATGCATGGCAAAGAGGGGCCAATAATTACAGACCTGTCAGGGAACTCTTGTTTCATGCCACTCGGCTGACTGATGTGAGGACTCGGGTGCTTTAAACATGTCCTAACAGGAGTAGGATTATGAAGAGTGCATTCACTCCCTAATGTCTCAGGATGGTCTCAATGAATCACTCGTTTCACTACTCGTATGTTCTTGATCCTTCCTCTAACACCCTGGCAACTTGGCAGGGCCCGCCGTGCCTAATCCTTCCATGCATTCTCTAATGCAGCCCGTGAAGCCACCATGGGAAAAAGGAGCAGGCGTTCTGCAAGTTAGTACTTGCACTCATAGGCTGTGTGGGACTTTGTTGCATTCAGAGGCGGCAATATTGGCACAAAAGTGATCTTACGAGACGAGGAGACCGTAAGCGATGAGGGAGCTAGTTACTTCAAGAACACGACAACACGGTGCCTCTCACTCTCACAGCAGCAGGCGTTTAAGAAAAGCAATTCTCTGAGGATGAAGCAAAAGGGTTCAGTTGTGTTTTGTCTGTCTTCGCTTCGTTAGGGCTGGCCTACGTGGGAAAGTTGGCACCGTTTCCACACGACAAGAAGGTCCTGGGTTTGAATCCCATCCCAGGTCCTTTCTGTGTGATGGTTGCATGGTCTCTCCATGTCTGTGTGGGTTTCCTCCAACCATCAAAAGCACATGTGTGTGAGGGTTAATACTCCTGCCTGTGCCCCTGAGCAAGGCAATAGGAGTCATAGCTGAAGCCGCTCACAGCTCCTAGACAATAGGATGGGCTAAAAGGCAGAGAACACATTTTGTTTGTTTGTGCAATGACAAATGAATAAAGCTTCTTGGCTCAGCAGTCAAGTGTGTGCCTCCACAAATCAGGCATTGTGGGTTTGATCCCACTGCGGAGCATCAGGAAAGAGCATCTGACCTTAATCCCCCATGCCAGGTAAATGCAAGCTATTCAGTGTAAAGTGCTTTGTGTGGTTGCTAGACTAGAAAAGTGCTGAAAATGAGTCAGTTCACCGTAATAATAACAACCACCTTCACAGGAATAGCGCATATCAACGAACATTTAGAAGGCAAATATGCCTGATTTAGCCACCAGATTGAGTTTCATCTGTTGTCCAAAGCAGTTAAGAGTTCAGTGTCTTGCTCAAGGACACTTCAACACACTTTCTGAGAAAAACGGGAATCAAACCACCGGTCTTCTGATTACCAGACAACCGTCCGACCTCATGCGCTAAGCTGTCCTTGCTATAGTGCAAAACATTCATTTCTTTGCAATTGCCAGAACGGGCCAGCAGAGCCCATCGCTAGATAGATATGTCAAGAGAGGGAAATGAATAGTGAAATGAAATGCTAATTATTTCACAAGTACTGTTTGCTCCCAACGCTATCTCCGATAAATCTAATAACACTCATATTGGATCTGAGGAAATATCTCAAATTGTGCCGAGAGCCACATATGCAGCACGGAAACCTTTGATGCGTGATTGCAAAAACAACTGTTGGTATTACGAGAAATAATCCAAATTAAACTGGAAGCTCGCCTGATGAATTCCCTTTAATGTCTGAAAATTATTGACGTAAGTGCAGGATAAAATAGCAGAGTATCATGACAAAACACATTAAGGCTGATCCTGTGGATCAGCCTGACAAGCTCCATCACGTCATCAAGCAAGCACATGGAGGTTATCGCCATTGAGCAACAGACTCGATTTCAGCTCGGTAAGTCATGCCTCGCCTCCTTCCACCCGCATTTCCAAATGCTGGCGTAGCCAACTCCCATGGGGGCCCATCCTTCGCCGGCAGCCATCGCTCCTGCCACTGCTTATTAATTAACCTTTACCGCTGCTTCCATCAGTCAGAGAGGAGCCCGGCGTCCTGAGGAGAACAATCGCTGATATGAGGCTATTGTACTTAGGAATTAGCATGCCAATGGAGAGCAGTGTTGTCTTTGTCAGAGTTTAATAGCTATCAAACATACATTTGGAATGCATGACTTGATTTGCCCAGCTCATGTAAAATAGCACCGGCCGAAGCTCCAAAGTGGAGGCCCGAGGATGAAACAAATGTCGCGGAAGGTGCCAGCAGATTGCAACGCCACCTTTCCACACTAGGCAATTTTCACCTCGGTAAACAATGGCAATGAGGTCAGAGCTCGCCGTTCAGATTCGCTTACCCGCTTCATACAGATATGGCGAGGAAAGGATCTTTCGAACTGGCATTAATAGGAGTCGACTGGCAAGGAAATATTACGCATTGTCAATTTGCTGCTGACAGTAACTCATTTTCTGTGGTGAAAATGGGATCCTCCGTGCCAATAAAGCACCGAGGCAACGGCTAATGAAGCCCAGTCTGGTTTTATAGCAGGGGGAAATCAGACAGGATGGAGCGTTTCAAATTTCACTCAAAGCAATCTTCAGTATTATAGCAGGCTCCCGGTCGTATACAGAAACCCTCCTCGAGGCTACACACAAGGGTTTTATCTCCATTTTCTGATGCACGTTCAAAAGGAAACATGTAATTACAACCTGCAGTTGGTCAATATCTTAGGTGTCGAAACATTAATCACTGCAACTGCTGTTGGGAAATGCAGAGCTGGACAAATAACACCCCAAAAATTGTTGTTTTTTTTGTAATGAGGCGGGCTTGGAAATGTTTGCCCATTAATGTCGTCTCTGGAAGATGTGAACATGCAACAAAAGCCCGAGGACAGCTTCACTTTGTATTCTTTTTATGTGCTTTGTTATGACACTGCAAACCCATTTAGAGTGGTGGGAAAGTGCTCTCGTCAAAACCCAAATATTTATAGAGATTAAAATGACCCCTCCTCCGTTTGAGAGTCAGACGAAATGCCTGTGCAAATTCACTTGCTCCCATTTGAGAATATCATATGGTGACTTTACGACTCGAGCCTTTGCATTAGGAAGTTTCCGAGTTTCGACTTTGAAAGTGAAACTCTTTAGTATGTATCGGCTACCTGTCAGCTTAACCTGTCTCACTTGACATTTGGGTTAATCCTCACTCTTGTTCTGGATATCAAGTGCCACTTGCAAGCCAGACATAGCTTTCCACTTTCAGGAAGTAGAGCCACTCTAGCGACAGTTTGCAAAGAGCTCCTCTATTTCTCCTATTTCAACATCCGTGGCCCTGCAGTTGTGATTGCAAAACCATGCAAAAATGGCCCGAGGCATGTGAAAAATGGAAATGTTCTAAATCTAAACATGACAAAATGATGATGCTTTTGTCTGACTAATGGGAGTTTACTGAATTCTGCAAGCAACCCAATAAGTCAGTGGTTGAGCAGGGTCGGCCCCAATTGCAATTTAATGAGTTGCTACTGCTTGTTAAGCCAGGAGAAGACTCTGCTACAGTAGTCGGGGCCTCGTGTTATTCAGAGGTGAGGGACAAAATCCAGCTGGCTGCCCGACAGACAGACAGGGAGAGGCCCTTTCATGGATGACAGGCTCCGCAATCCTTCATTACTTGGACCCAAAAACCATAACCCAGCTGTCAAAGTGATACTGTGGCCACTGCTCTCCTAAGCCATGTCTCAGCAGGGCATATTCTTCAAGATGTCATCTTTTCCCAATTTCCATGTTTTGAGCGGGAGAGAGGGAGACGATGAAAACGGAATCAAGCAGGGAGATTAGATTCATTGCCCAAGCACATTTCCACATACAAGGAATTTGACTCGCTTGAGCTCAAATAAATTGCACCCGATAGTATATAATACATAGCATAGTGTAGGGACAACAAACACACAATTCACCGTATATAATAATCCACGATACACAATAACAGCAGCAGCTAAAGGTTTTAGGGTAAAACAAGTTCCATCCATCCATCCATAACCAACTGCTTATTTAAAATTGGGTCGTGGGGTCATGCTGGAGCCTATCCCAGCTCTCATTGGGCAAAAGGTGGGGAAACAAACTGGGCAGGTTGCATCTCTATCTCAGGGCAGGTTAAAGCAAGTTACACAATTAAAACAGGTTTGTAGGGATTGGGCAATACTTTATATGTTATATTGGTACATAAAGAGTATATATGGATGAAGTATATACAGTTGAATTGTATATATATATGTAGAGCATTGAACTAAGATAATTTCACTAAGCGTACTGTATAGAGAATGAAGTCCGTTTGGCATGTCTTGATTAGTCCCCATGTTGTGGGGGCGGACATGGACTTGGATGGAATGTTGAGAAATAAGGCTCGATGTCCTTCCTGATACCCAACAGTGGGTTTGAACCGGCAACATCTGACTCTTCAGGTCCTGAAGCATGCACTCTACCACTGAGCTACCACGAACCACATAGTCAGGTATAGAGAATATTGTACATCATTATACTCAGTAAACAGATGACAGTAGATGAATGTAGGGGTCCGCGGTAGCTCAGTGGTAGAGCATGAGTGTCAGGAAATGATGAGCCAGCCAGGTGTCATGGGTTTGACCCCACTACGAGGCTTCAGGAGGGGCATCTTGCCTTAATTGTCCATGCTCCATCCAGGTCCACCCTCACAAAGTGGGGACTAATTGTGAAATTTTAAAAAAGGACCTTTAATAGATATATCTAAGTTTGCTTCTGTGTGGGAGCCCCATCCAGCTTAACTACACCCAGTCACAGCTTTAATAAAGTCTTCTGTTATGGTTGTGCTTAGAAAAAAAAGCCAACACAATGAAAATGAGTTACTACATCCTCACTTTCCCTGGGAATTTACCTCCCATTTTGATACGGCAGGGAAAAAAAAACAAGCTTGCCACCTTCCATGATAAAATATAGACACAAGATATGAGTTGAGGGATCCTTGCCCTGTGAGCCTTTGAGATAAGCCCATCATTGCACGATATACCACAGATTCCTTATCATGCAACTGCCCAGCTTGGCCTGCTGCACTGCTGTATCATACCAAGCTCCCCAATTCATTCTTTTTGCGGTTTTGTAACCTTCTTTTGCTTTGTGATGTGATTTTCTGTTCTTTCAGAAAACTTTGCTTTCAATGAAGCCATAGGTCTTCTTCCCAACAGTCCTGACCTGGCACTGCTCTCCACAAGTGTTTGATTTTAAAAGGGACACCTCAATACTGACCAGCAGGCACACCATAGGGGAACTCTGACACTCCTCTTGTGATTGATTGATTGATTTTGGGAACAATAGGAAGATGGACAAATTCTGCACTCATGGCCCTGAAACTTAAAGGCCGCCAGTCCTGGTCTGCTTGGCAACGACATGAAAGTGGGAAGATGCTAAGAATTGATAGCCAAGAACTACAGCCAGGGTCGCACTGCTCTCCTTAAAGGATAATCCTATTTCTTTAGATCCTTGGTCTTATTGTGATTTTTACCACCAAACTATATGGATTATGATGTAATATTTACTCATTGGCTTAATTGTAGAGATTTTGGATATGGGACCAGGCTTATGATGGAGTCTTTCATAGTGTCAGGCATGTTTCGATCCAAGCCAGCCTAATTTTCCAGAATTGCTTACAGGGAAAATTAAAGTGCAAGTTACAATTTATCACTCCAAATATCTGATATTGTCATGACTGGTTCATCACATTGGTTCACACACCCTGTTTCAACTGGGAGGAATATCCAGGCTATGCTTAGTGACCATCTATCTAGACTTCCAGCATAGCATCCCTGTTGCCTCACAGCAAGAAGGTCCTGAGTTCAAATCCTGTCCCAGGTCCTTACTGTGTGGAATTTGTATGTCCTTCCTGTGTCTGCGTGGGTTCTTTCTGGGTGCTCCGGTTTCCTCCCACCATCAAAAAGACATACATGTTAGGGCTAATACTCCTGCCTGCGCCCATGAGTGAGGTAATTGGAAAAAGAACTAGAGTTGCTACCCGAGCACTGCAGCCGCTCACTGCTCCTGGACAATAGGATGGCTTAAATGCAGAGAACACATTTCATTGTATGTATGCACAATGACACATGAATAAAGCATTTTTCTTTAAACTACCTGGCCAGCTCAATTGAAAAGTCCCAGATAATGGAAAATCCTGTGCACACTCTGAGGCACTGTATTGATTTTCTATTGTTGTTGAAATTACATCTTTAACAGTCATGTTCCAAAAAAGACCCTGCAAAGCAGTGTCCAGTGGTGGCCTCGTATCCAAAATATTCAAAATGAAGCCAATGAGGAAAATGACATTATGATAAAAATGGACCCTTAAAACACAGAATTATCCTTTAAGGGAGCTTTTTTATAATATTTTTCCTCAGGGAGATGCCTCTTACAGCCTCACTTGCCTCTTATTTTTCAGTATATATTCAATCTTCGTGCATTGTTAGTTTGTGTTAAATACACTGTGAGAGCCACAAAACCAGAGTCAAATTCCATATGTGCAAACCTACATGGCCAATAAACTAGATTCTAACTCTGAAATGTTGTTTTCTTAGAGCTCGTAAAAGGGATTTTGTTCTGCCACAGGTCCTTTTTGTCCAAACAGAATAAGCTGTGGTGTTACAGTTGGACACACATTCGAGACACTCGGGCATGAGAGCTTTGGTTCAGTCTGCATATGAGAGATGTGACAGGACAAAGCAAAAAGAACAAATGATGGAATGACCTTGGCATTGTGAAAGGTGTCATCATGGTTTATACAGAGTGATGATGATTTCACGGAGAGTGGTAATAGCTTTGGAGGGGAAGTGTTAAATTGTCCTCAATGACCTGTTCCATTGCAGAATAACATCGGAGGGGGGGGGCGGATTGATACAGCCACCACCTTGGGGTTTATCCATCTTCATTCTTCAGTGGTGGTCAATTATTTGTCTTGCAGCTGCCCGCGAGACATCTTGTCTACTCAAACACATAACCCATCTCTAGTTTAGATCAGAATGAATACCAGAAGGACTGCTGCAGTACGCTGTTCCCTCGCCCATGATTAAAAAGGTGGGAGATGTTACCTCTGTACAACAATACCGTTCGAAAGTATGACCAATTACTCTAACGGGAAAGTAGATCAAGTGAGAGGAAGCACACCCCCTCCCCCTCCAACCATATTCTGGAGGTCACCTTGTAGCACTGCACTATATAAATTGCAATTGGCTAACAGTTCATTGGTTTATTGCTCTGGCCTATCCTTAGACATACCGTGTATATCATCAATGTTCACAAAAGAGAAGTGTGCGACAAGAGTGTGTCTCTGTATGCGAGTGTGTCATCTTAGAGAAACTGCAGTATGTGTAAGTCAGTTTTGCTTTGTAGCTCATGTCCTCTCTATAGCTGTACTTCTGTGTCTCGGGGTTACTTATTAAGTTAGGGTTACAATTTGACTTTGAGGATGTTATCAAACCAGAACACCCTGCACTGTCACAGAAACCCTATTGCTAGCCCTGGACTTAATAATTCATCACTCATACTGAATTTCCTTTGGGTTTCTTCAGTTGTAGTGGTAGAATTTTTTTGCAACCTGAGCTATTTTCCAAGTCCTGTACTATTGTGACAGAGAGTTGACACAACTGCACATTGGCTCCTACAATATTTACTTATTGCCATTTGTGTATTTTAGCAAATAACAATTGATGGGTTTTTACCTTAGGGTAAAGATGATGGCATTACTTTGATAAAGGGCCATAGTTGCAGTGGCATTCTTTCCGAGCGGTGACTATGAGGGAGTAATGCGTGGATCATACCCCTCCAGCTTGGTTGGCTCATTAAATGGCTCGAATAAAGTGACTGGCTGGAGGGAGGATGCATTATTGATGCGAAAGGCTGATTAATTGAAAATATCCTCTGCAACAGCACCACGCTGTGTGTCCATTCATCTGGATGCAAGTGTGAACATGTATGCAAGCTCATCCAAGAGTGTGTGATTTGCATATTTGTGCAATTGGGGTTTGGGATCTGTGATGTTAATCTTTGTGAGCAACTTCATCAGTTGACTTAACATACACACGGTTCTATGTATATGTAGTATTGTACTGTTGCAAAAGAGCAGAAAACAAATGTGTCTAATCTCACACATAAGCATCACACATGCACACACAGAGCAAATTAGTGAAATCATTCTTGTCGGTACACCACACTCAAAATTATAACAAGAAAGGTCCATGTTTACAAGTCACAATTAGTGTCCATGTTGTGAGGCAAACACAGACAAAGATGGAGCTTGGGGGGGGATAAAGGCCAGGTGCCCTTCCTGATGCCCTGTGATGGGATCGGACCTTTGACATCTGGCTAGTCATTTCCTGCTGCTTTTTTCCTTTATTTTCTTTGGGGAGCTCTGGGGATTAAGGCCAGATGCTGAGCTACTATGGAACCCTCGTAATTATAATGATAAAAAGACAGTTTTTATGTGTCATGATTAGCCCCCATGTTGTGGGGGTGGACACCAATCTAGACGGAGCATGACCGGATGAAGAAGGATGCCATTCCTGATGCCCTGTGGCAGGATCCGATCCGTGACATCTGGCTTGTCATTTCCTAATGCACGCACTGTACTGCTGAGCTACTGCGGTACAATTTTATCTCTATACACCTCTTAAGAATGTTACAAAGTGCTTTACAATAAATAATGAAAGTGAATAAGATCCAGAATTTAAGATATAAACTACAGAAACTAATTTAAATTATTATAAAAATGCCATTAGTTAAGAAAAAGACATAAGATATAAAGGAGTAATTGTAAGAAGATATTTAAAGGAGGATACTATAAAATGCTGCTAATTTATAAATTGTAAATTCATAAATTTATTAAGTATGTCTACAGGTATTAAGTTCCACATGCTGAGAGGCCTAAACAACAAAGACCTTAACTGACAGGGGGAGACTTTGGAGCCATCAGCAAGGCCCTGCTGGGAGATCTTAAGCAGCCATCCAATTCACAGAGAGTTAGCAGATCACAGATAACAGATCCAGGCAGGAGCCACACCAGTCAACAAACAGCAAAATCAGCGGGAGTCGTTTAAGGTTATTTGCAGAGGAGAATGTCACTTACCATTGAGGAAAACACATGCATCTTTGAGTGGCGTGAATGCATTCTTCATCCGTGGTTGTTGGATTATTGCACCTGTAACGGGGAGAGATGGGTGTAAATAAACGATGAAGCTGTCAAGAGACGAGCAACTGAACATAAATAAATTAGCAAAAGTAATCAAATGTGTACGATGCCAAACAGCATGTTTCAGCGCGTCCATTATCTCGCCACCTTCCCGTCCTTTGTCAGCATGCAAATTCAGTCCATTCGCTAGACTCCGCTTCATTAGGAACCATCAAGGCCTCTATCAGGATTCTTTCTGAAGTCTCGCCCGGGGAAATTATAAACCCTCTTGGCAGACGCCAATAACCAATGACTTATATATAAACCCCCCCCC
>OMLC01007767.1:1759-18421 GCA_900302585.1 Regalecus glesne | reverse complement strand
CCAACTTTAATACAATTACCTCTAAGTGCAGTGGCATAATTTCATCAAGTGTCTGTGTGTGGTATGTCTGATTGAAGGGGGGTTATATACAGCGGATCAAAGAACAGAGGATAAAAATAGCCATAACCACAAGGGGCAGGAAGAAGGAAAGACAGGATGGGGGGGTTACAGAATTGGAAAAAGGGGATGGGGCGGCAGCAATGGTGGTGGTGAGAGGGCAAACCATCATGCTAGTGGTTCATCTGAACTCACTTTGAAAAGTGGAGCATGGTTCATCTTGGAGGACATCTTGGTGAAGCTGCTGCTGGATAATTGACTAATACCTCTAAAGCAGGGATGCTCACACTTACTTAGCATGCGAGCTACTTATAAAATGATCAAGTCAAAATGATCTACGGGTGCTCAATAGGTCGATCGCGATCTACCAGTCGAACGCAAAGTGATGTGGGTAGATCTCATGGCGATCTATTGGCCGTCTAAAAAATAGTTATCCATGCGATCTACCCACACTACCTTTGCGATCGACTGGTAGATCGCGGTCGACCTATTGAGCACCCCTGCCCTAACCTAACCGATATGGGCTGGTGACCTGCACAGGCTGTTTCCCTGGCTTTCATTCAATGATGACTGAAATAGGCTCCAGTTCCCTCCAATCCGATTTTGGACCGGCGGTTGAAAACGGATGGATGGATGGATAATAGATATTCTTTGATTTGGAAAAGATATAAACCCATTGTGAAAACGTGAAATAGTTTCCCAAATGATTTGGTTCCAAACATTTTTGTATTTGTGTCAATGTTTCAATGCTCTGTTGTTTCTAATGTCATCTTAATGCTGTTGTTTTTTGTCTTTTGTTCATGTTTTTGTTTTCTCAATATTTTTGTGCATTTCCATCTAAAATGTTTGTAAGCCTTATGCTTACAAACATTACAAACATCCTTTGGTTCACAATTAGATAGGTGGCCAATCTAAACAGGTTCTATGAGGTTTGATTCAGACCATACCTATGTCTATAACTGTAACTTTCCCTGGGTGCTGTAGCTCTCCACTGCTCCTGCACAATACGATGGGTTAAATCCAGAGAACAGCTTTCGCTGTAACCAGCACAATGACGAAAATAAATTGTCTCTACTTCAGTAACATTGAGCACCCAAAGTAGTTGCAGCACTAAGTTTAAAGGGAAGGCTATTTACATATTTATCTTTGAATTATGAGCCAGCATTGCTAGAAAAAAAATAATCTTTCTAATTGAGTCCAGTTTGGGCTGACTTTAATCAAATATTTATTATTGTACTTCCCTGTCCTTTGTCTGTCTGCTATTTCAGCATTGCTGAATGCTTCCTCTTTCACTGCAGCTCCCTAGGTTATAGTGAAAACTTGCCCATTGTGACAAGTAAATGGAGCATGAAGAGAAATCAATAACAGACAGGGTCAGGTCTCCTTTCTATTCCATTTACCCAAGTATTATAAATTGACTATTACCCACAAAAATTGGGGGATTTTGTTGTTTTTGTTTTTTACAGTGATGTGTCATTTGACGCCATGATCTGGGAAGACTCATTCTAACTCAGAGATATTGACAAAGACGTTGCCACAAGAGATAACCATTGTCGAATCATGAGGTTTTATCAAAAGTAATTCTGAAACATATAGCTTCAACCTGCTTAAAGTGCTTAAAAGCCTTCCATCCTTATACTACTCTATTCTCCTTGTCTCCCTCATGCATTCTTTACCCTCTTGACATAAAGAAACATCTTTTCCAATCATTTTGTCGACAGGACTCAGATTTCAATGGACTAGTGAAGCGTGTTATTAAAGGAAGGCAGGGTGATCAGATAAAATGGGAGTGGTCCCAATAGAGCACTCACAGTTAAAAATGGCTTGTGACAGAAGCTCCAGTCCTCCATGGTAGTAGAGAGGGCTCTGACTGGGCTCTGACATCTTTTCCAGCAGCTGGGGTATGGTTCTGGCTTTCTCCTCTCCTTTGTCAAACTCTTCTATTGCAATACGCTCCTGCCTTTCTCTCTCCTCATCCAAGTCCACCTGGACTCGATATTCTGAAAGATGATAGAAGAGATTTGAAAAAAGAAAAGAAAAAAAAGGCCAATATGAGAGAAAAAAAAGGGTCTGGAGCAGGTGAACAACATAACATGTGATTGTAGCCCCCATTCCCATCCCCAAGAGAAGAGTAATTCAAAAGCATCTAATTTCACAAGTTCATCCCAGGATGAACCCTTTCCTCCTCTACGAGACACTGACAATGCTGAATAATATGACAGCCTTGATATCACTTCATTTGAATGCTGTACTGAAAAATGGCACTATAAAGAGAATACAAAGTTGACAGTGATAGAATCAAACCAAGGGTTTGGTTTTTGTTTTTTTACTAGTGCAAAATATTAAGAAACTACACCCAGGAAATTCTTAACAAAGGTTAAAAAAATGCTATTTTTTTAACCTTCAGAATCACTCTCTTCTACATTAATATGCTCAAATAGAGGGGTTGATTTTTACGCGTCAAGCTTAGTCACCACATTGTGGGGGTGGACACGGACTTAGATGGAGCTTCATTAATAGCTCATAGCTCAGTAGGTAGGTTGGTCATCTAGTAACTGGAGATTGGTGGTTTGATTCCTAGCCCTTCCATAGAGTGTGTTGAGTTGTCCTTGAGCAAGATGCCGACTCCTCAACTGCATTCTGAGTACCACGCACAGGCTACACTCACTGTTCCTAATACAATAGGATGGCTTAAATGAAGAGAACAAATTCCAACAGCCTGTGGTGTGTGGCAAATAAAACAATTCCATTCAATTCTATTCTAAACACAAAATGTTCCTCTTAAAGATTTAATTTTCCATAATGAATATTCATTATGAGGGAAAGAAAGACTGAGCTTGACTAAAGAGTATGTTGAAACCTCCTCTTTGTACAGGGACAATTGTGACCATTAAAATTGGCAGCTTTGCAGTGGTAGCAAAGTGAATCTCACACAGGATTTCTAAAATGTGTACTTTAAAAAAACAAAACATGCCAGTGTGAGAACATCAAACAAAACAGAGACAAAAACATAATTGCTGAAATGTTTATTAACTTCAGTTTACCCATACTATGCATGTTATGTGTGCTTTGTTTCTTTCTTTACCTTTGACCATCTTCTCCCTCCCGGGTTCAAGTTCCACTATTTTTTCATAGCAGTTCCTGGACTGTAAAAAGAAAAACAAGGATTTGTATCTATCATGCTGGAAATTTAATAGGTTAACAATCCTCACTGATCTCCTCCAGAAACCAGGGAAATCAATTGGATTCTGTCCTCGCCAAAATATAGTATAAGCACAAAAATGTGTTGGAGGTAAATCAGAAAAGTCACATAAAATTAATAGTGCATGGTGTCATTTTATTTAAAATCAAACAGAATGCCACACGTCAAGGTTTTTAAGGATGCTTGTTTTCCACTGAGTGGATTGCCATCTATATTGGATGTCCCAAATGCTTGCGGTAAGGTAAAGATATGCATTACTTAGGATCAATAATAGGTCTGCAGAGAAAAGAAACATTATTGATGCTCAGATTTTGTATTTCAGGAAAAAAACAACGTAGGCCAGGTCATTCCTCAATGTAGGTTTACCCTTTAGCTAGATAATATGTTGATTCATTGCTAGGCATACAGATGAGCAAGAGTAAAAACAAACAAATGAATGAACAAAACAAAGACAGGATTTGTTGTAATGAGGGATGGTTGTGCTCACCTCATTATAGTTTCTGAGACTCAGGAATGCTTTGCCCATGTGGAGATAAGCCTTGACGCACTTGTTATTACACTGACCATGAGACACAAAAACATGCAAGTGTATGGGTTAGAGTGTTTTAAAAGAAGCACATCTATGTCAAGGTGGTTAAATGTTTCTATTCTATGGAGTGCTTGTTTAATCATTTAATCGGCATTACTCATCTGACTCTGGTAGACTCCCAAAATTCGATACAAGATATATCATTGAGATGTGATCATTCAAGATCAATTATAGAAAAAGCAGATGTGCTTTACAAAGTGTATTTAACACAAAAAACAGTGTGAAATATTTCCAACAAAAACTTTTTTATATACAGGAGCAAATAAACTCATCACCAGTCTCAATTTATTCTTCCCTTATTCATACAGTGTGTTTTCTAAGGAATCTAACACAGCTCATGATCTCTACCCTATTACTGACATCCAACCAATTTTTCCACCACTACATCACCAATCCGTAATCTGGCCCCGGATAAGCAGTTGACGATGATGGATGTATGGACTACGTCACCAAAACCATGGTTCTTTAAGCTCCCGGGACCACAAAAGAATAGTGCCTGAGATGAAATCATGATGAATGGGGTGTCGACTGACTGACCCCAAGTTCCCAGTCAGAACTTACCTTCAGCGCCCATTCACAGTCACTGATGGCCTCCTTATACTTTCCCAACTTGATATATGCCTAAGAGAGTTCACAGTATCTGGTTAATAAACATGATCTCAGAAACGAGAGTATGTGAATCAAGAACAGAAGTATAAGATTGTCATGACCTAAATGGCACAAGTGAAGAGTGAAACAATCATCCCATAGAAATCTAATCCATCTAAAATCATTGAAATAAATGACCATAATCCTGATATATAGGGACTGCCTGTAGGCCCGCGTGAAAGCCATGTTTTCTGAGCTGCTCTCTAGATGCCCTTGACAAGCCAGTGATGGATGGCAGCTGCATATTATGAGAGCAGCTTTATTTCTGGAAAAAAGTAAGAGATTCCTAAAGAATTTTTAGCATTTCTTTTGGTACCATTTCTATGTATTATTGATGCTGGGCTAATATCAACATCTGATTAACTGCTACAGGCTTTGGGCCCATGTCGTGCGCAACCTCAACTCCTTGGTTGTTATAATGCTCTCGGTCGGAGAAACAGGCTTTAAAACACACTTCAAACATATACTTCATTCCACTGTGTCACATATTCCACGTCTTTACTGTGGAGACCTTTTAAAGATGATGTTAGATTAAAGACATTTACTTGTGCTCTGTTAGTGTACAGCTGCTGCACATCTCGTAACTCAGCCAACCCATCACTGTAAAACTTCACAGCAGTTTCATAGTCTTCTCTGGCATAGGCTTCATTACCCTTGTCTTTGAGCGCTGAAGAGATACACAAGACACAACATGAGTGAGTATTTTTGGTTCTATAGGGTGGCAACCAATTAAATGGTGTTTGTGTGAGGAGTCTTAGATAGAAAGATGTTTGTGAACCTTTCGCTTTTTCCTCCTTTGCTCTCCTCTTCTCACTCCTGTCTTTGGCATCCCTCTCCATAATCTTCAAGAAATCCTCTAGTCAACAAAACAACTAAGATGAGAGCCGGATTGTGTGTTGTATGGCTAATAATACTTTCACTAAAGTTATCAGTCCAAAATGCTTTCCATGCATTTCATTGTCATTTCCAATAACTGAAATGTATCAAAATCCCTTCATTTGAACAAGGAATTTGAGAAACATATTGAGATGCATGTGTCAAAACCATCATTTTTAAACAGTAATAACATCATTTTATTTTTGCTGATCAGTCGTCACGGTATTAATAGTAAGTACGCAATGACCTTGGAGTACTTTTACACAATTGTGCCGTTTCCTCTGCCTTCAGCACTACACCATTTTTGTGGCATTTAAACATCACTTGTGACATTCCCTGTTCCATTATCACCATTAAAGTATTTCAATCCCCACAGAGGTGTAAAACATTTTCTAACAGACTCGCTGGCTGTTATAATGATAAATTGGGTAAATGGGTGCTTTTTCACCTTTATCTTCAGCTTAAGTGCTGGTCTGAAATATATTTTGGGTAATTGATAAATTGATCAAAAGCCCATCTGTTACTTCACCTTGAACTGAAAATGTACTAAGTAAAACAACACCTGGGAAATAGGTAAAATGTATGAATCTCCATTTCTAGGGACAGTGCAAATTAATGAATATTTAGTCAAATGCATGGATGCAGGTGAGATTTTTTTTAAAACTGAACTTCTTCTTTACTGGTGTCCTTCTCTGCAGGAGCGGGGATCGAACCACCTATCTCCAAAACGCCAGGCGACCCCTCTACCCACTGAGCCGTGCCACCCCATTTAAAGTTATAAATGTCTCCGTTTTAATCCCACAGGCCACACCCACAGGACACGTCGTAGGCGCATACGTCCACTAGTCCAGCAAAAGAAACGATCATAGATGGTTAGGGACGATGCAATGATAAATCACTAACTGCGCTAAGGACAACTGTTGTTTTAACTGCAGCCTCTTTGGAACTTTACAGTAGCTTATAGTTAGGTCTAGCAACTTCCATGGGCGGTTTGTGTATTAGGACGATTTGGGCGATGGACTACCTCCAACGGGGAAGAGAGGGGTGTATTTTCTAACACAGCAGCAGTCATGATCAGTGTTCTAGACGTTAGATCTGTCAAAAACCTCATTGTTCAATCAGGCTAAACTCGTGCTTAAATTGGTCCTGCCCCTTTAGGGGCGATTTCAGTCAAGTTGAAAATCGCCCCGGATGTCTCTTATAGACTTTCAAGTTAAATGCATTTTTAACGTATCAAAAATCTCTGTGGGTTTCGAGGGCTTGACTTTACGCGGTTTCGTCATACGTGACTGAGAAAAGAGCGGGTAGCTTCTTCCATACGTCACTTCCTACTCTAAAGATGGCTGCCGTGCAGTACGATACGATTGTTCCTTTGAAAAAACACCCTTTTAGTCGGGGTGCATATCCAGCTTAATTGTTAATAGAGCAATCAGGACCTCACAGACCAAATTTAATTATTCAAAAAGTTTCTATGAAAGGGGTAAGACTTATACCCTGGTATTTTCTACAAATTAGTACGAGCAAAAACTGATCTATGAGAATCATGAGGTCGAGGTCTGCTGTAGTGCACTAGCATTGTACCAGGTTTCTTGATGCATGCTCAATAATCCAGGTAGGGAAATCACAAAAGAGGTGAATTTGTTCACCAGGTGACTTCTTCAGTCTGTGACTGAAGAAGTCACCTGGTGAGTGACGAAACGTTTCTAAAATGAACCTCTGATCCAGCTGAACAAATTCACCTCTTTTGTGATTGTACCAGGTTGTGATGAGCAACAACCTCCAGGAAGACGTTCTCTGAGACTGTGAACAATTGGCCAGCATATGGTTGCTCATTTTTACAAATCTATACAAATGGCCAGAATATGGTGGTTTATCTTAATGAATCCACAGAAATGGCGAGATCATCGTTAATTTTTCATTTGGATTGCTCCATATACTGTATTTGTTCGTTTTTTTCAAAATCCCCCCGTTTGGTTTTTTCAGGAAGCGACTCTGGCAACTTGCCAGATTGCAATTAAAGGGGGATCAAGTGTTGTTTTTACGGGAACAGACGACGCAACAGAGACCTAAATCGCTGAATTGTTTTGCTTTCTCTAGTAGCTGATAGATTATTTTTCAAATCATATGGATGGCAATGGATTAATTCACTCGAAATTCTACTACATTTCCTGAAAAAATGGCTTCCTCAGACTTTTCTTTGCCAATGTGACATCTAAGCGTCGGGCGCCATTGGCAGTGATCGGAGAGATTGGATTCAAGCGGTTTGCACTTAATCAGATGTTTCTTTTTGCAGTGTGCGTTGATACGCTCTGTGCGGGGGCAGGAAGTTGTTATGGCAATTTCATTGCAATGACTGACTTCACTTCTCTCCCCAACACCGCCCTAAAACCTCTACATTTTATATCGGAACTGCAGGATTTACCTGGATGGCCTATTTTGTACTGAAAATGACGAACATCACAAGTTTGCATCTCTGACTTCGTCAGCCCTCATGCAGATTTAAATACACTAGATTTAGCTACCGGGCTAATTTTCATCTGTTGTCCTGAGCAGTGTGGGGTTCAGTGTCTTTCTCCAGGCCACTTCAACACGCTTTTCTGAAGGACACAGGGATCGAACCAGTGACCTTCCAATTACCAGACAACAACTACTACTACTAGATTACTAAACCAGGCCTTGGGTGCTTTTGTGAACCATTACCACCTCCGTGCAAGTCGTCCAACGCGGTAAAGTCTTGGCTCTGAATGGCAGGTATTTAAAAACTAGCACATCCGTAACATAGCTTAAATTACTATTGCTACACCAACATTTTTAAAACAATAGACAATGCCTACATTTAAAACCCCTTTTAATTTGCACTCAGTGCAACTTTTGTCTGACACCTAAACAAGACACGTTTCTTTGTATAGCTATAAATCGCAGTGTCACATGACTTTACATTCACAGTAAAATACAGAGTTATAATTATTTTGTGATTTGTTCTGTTTAATAGAACCACATGGCTCTCCATTTTTTTTCTAGCCGTTGACGGAAATCTCATTTTTAAGTTCTTATTAAGGAGAATTCAGAGGCAATCATTTTGCAATAAAGATAAACTCTTAGAAAATACTGAAGCTACTCATATGGGTGGGATTTCAGGCTAATTGGAATCCCTATGGCATATTGTGAACTGTATATCTCAAAATGTTCTCCATGTACAACACACTAGCAAAGACAATTCACTGATGTCTCGATGCATGCTCAATAATCCAGGTAAGGGAATCACTTAAAAAAGGGGTGAATCGGTTCAACTTGATCAGAAGTTTATGGAGAAACGTTACATCACTCAAACAGGCGACATCTTCCGTCTGAGCTGACTGCAGCCCCCCTCCCCTTATAAACAGTACGTTGACACCACACAACAACAGTCAACTCAGTCACACGTTGTACAGACGTCTCATATAAACACGCCTTGAGTCTGTAGGACCTGCTGCTCTTTGGCTTTCAGCATGTCGATGGTGAACTTGAGATGTCTCACTCAGACCCTTCTGCATCTTTAGGATGATCTTGCCCGCTTGGTCCCCCTTCATAGGTATTTTAACTTCAAGACTCTTGCATATGAACCCAGTCTATTGTTGTGTGGTATCAATTTACTGTTTATAAGGGGGGGGGGTGCTGCAGTCAGCTCAGACTGAAGAAGTCACCTGGTTGAGTGATGAAGTTTATCTGAATAAACTTCTGATCCAGTTTGAACTGATTCACCTTTTTAATGATTGACTGATATTGTAGAAGGACTGGATTCTTCATCATCAACTAAGACTATTAAGACTATCCACCTTTAAATCTGCAAATCAAATGTTCAAGGATAGATGGTGCGCCAATTGCCATACTGTGTATGCCTGTTTTGAACTGTGAGACCGCAAAGCCCTCTGAGACTGTCACTGTGATTAAGACCAAACAAATAAAACTTGACTTCACTTAGATATTCACTCGGGCTGCTGAAACGCAAGTGCAGTCCAATCATATGATACTGTATATTGTTTTGTTATCCAGTCAGGCTAATACGTTTTGAGAAATAACACAGGGAAGCATATAAGGCAAAGCAAAACAGCAGTGAGACAGTCATTTTAGAAAGTTACAGCTAAACAAATATACTCAGTGACTTTATATTTCAACTAAAGCCCTTCTCTTAAATTGTGTTTATTTTTTGACAGAGTTGTTGGGTTGGATTTCAGAACCAGCCACTAGTCATAAGCTGATATTTTAGTAATGGGTCATACAATGTAGTTAACTGTTGAGCCACAGTAATGTATTTGTAACTCGGCTCACCTGAGCTTATACTTCGGGGAACATTTGGAGGCCCCTGTTGAAGAAAATGAAATAATTGTTACAAATGAAAATGACTGGGAAGGAATACATTAAACAAACTAAATCATACATATACATAGAACATGGGTAGACTGACAGACAGATGGTTAGAGAGGTTGATAGATAGATCATTGAAGTCAAATAAGTCAAGTTTTTCCTTTTTCACAAAAATTAAGCTAGTTTTGCTACAGGAATGATAGCAGTTTGCTGACCATTTACAGGGTCAGAGAGAGAGAGAGAGAGGAGTGTTTGTATTTGTGTATCTTCTGGGGGCATGTCTTTACCTCTGAGGAATGAGGCAGCGGCAGTGGGGGGGTTGTGTTGATCCTTGTCTTATTGATTTTTGTCCTGCATGGTTCATCTGCCTCTAGGACACCAATAAACCGATCAGCCTCCTCCACCGCTTTTTCCTGGACCTTGGTGTCGGATGATTTTAACCCTTTCACCAGTTCACCTGTGTGCACCCAGGAGAATGGGGGAGGGGGGGAGAACACGGATAGCCAGTTGAGGTGGTTCAGGCATCTAGTATGGATGCAAACTGGTCACCTCCCTAGTGAGGTGTTCCAGGCACGTCCAGGGTGAAGGAGGCCAAGGGGTAGACCGAAGACCAGGTGGAAGGATTATATCTCCACACCGGCCTAGGACCACCTCAAGATCCCCCAGTCAGAGCTGGTTGATGTGGCCAGGAAAAGAGAAGTTCAGCTTAATATAAAATCTCCTGCCTTGTGTCACAGTCAATCTTGACCCTAGTAAAACAGGAATATTGTGAATGTGTCAAACCGAATGTCACTACAAGTTCCACAGACTTAGCCAGTGGGACATAGATGACAAGGTCAATCATGGATCCTGGCCAAACAAGATGGCTGATATTTATCCGTCCATCATCAACCGCTAATCTGAGGTCGGTTTGCGGTGTCAATGTGGAGCCTATTCCAGCCTCATTGGGGGGAACCCCATAGACAGGTCGCCATTCCATCACAGGTGTTGAGCAGTTAGTGGTTCAATGTTGCTAATGGGCACTTCAACACACTATGGGCAGGGCCCAGATCGAGCCACCTAATATTCCGATTTCAAGACGACCGCCCTACCTTGTACAATATAGACAATTATACACGTCCAAATTTAGTGTATGAACTGCGGACACGTAAATAAACACATTTATCACATCTGAGTGAGGTTATAACACTGTTGTTTTTGTTTTCTTCGTTTCGTCTTTTGTTTTGGTTTCCTATTCCAGCTGACGTAGTAAAGTCTGAGTTTTGGAACCTCGCACCCAATACCCAATACTCACTTATTTGATCAACATTCCTCAAAAAACTCTCAAAGTCTTCAAGCTTTTCCATCGCGATGTTTCTTCCAACGTTGACAAACGAAAAGTTTATTTGTTCCAGTTCGTTTGGAGCGTTTAAACTCTACTTTGCCAACCACTCTAATAACACAAGTCTTTGGCGTTCCGAGTCGCTATGGCAACCTTTTCTAAAGAAACGGTAGTCACCTGACGTCCTTTGAGGAACCGGAAATACTAAAACTTTTCTAGTCGTGTCCCACTTTTGAATATTTAAAAACTTTAAATGAATGCCCTGAGACTTCTTAACGCGAGGAGGGGGGTTACGTTTGTTTTCCTGCATGGTGGTGAAAGTAACAGTATGTTCAGCTGGAGGTTTCTTATTGTTTTAATGCAAATTAGGTACGCCTCCAATTCCACCATATGCCGTGGGTTCAGTATTCACGTTTGGTATGTTGTTGTTCAATGAACGCTCTATTTTAATTTTCACTGAACTTGTCGCCTTTTGTGAATGTTTCCCTAGATGACAAGACATTTTAGGCAAGCAGGTCTATGAGCCACTATTTCTCTCAGTAGTAGAGCAACACTGCCTCCCTGTGGCTAAATGCGGCAACACGAAGACAGCTATTGCCAACGTAAAACTGTTGAGTCGAAATGAAGAAACTCTAGACATTGATCATCGCACATTCACACATTTTCCCCCAGTATTGTTGTAACCTATTCTACTGTATAGGAGCGGTGAGTGCTTTATGTATATTGTTGTTCTGTCATCCATTTCACAGGCTCTGAAGACACAATATTTTTTCAGATGTCCAGATGGTTCTAGTATTTGTTAAAATTAACTAATTGTAATTGATGAGTTTGGTGAAGAGTGAGCTTTTGTTTTCCCTATCCCTTGATAGCATTAAACTACTTTTGGCATTTGCAGCCATTCTTGTGACACCAGATGATGAGGACATGCTCGCCGCTATCTCCTCCCACACCTGTCTCACCTCACGGAGCTTTGGAGGAGTCCTGCTGCCCTTGTAAGCTGGTCTGGTCACAAGCTTTCACTTCCTCCGCAAGTAGATCCACTTTCTCCTGCTAGTTCAGCATTTAAGTCCTGTGATGGTTTTAATACAGTATCCTTTAATTCCACTATATCCACTCTCAATCCAGTTTCACTGCTAAATTCATTCAACAATCAAAATTGCACCGTTTAAGAATAGTTAACAGAAATCAAATAACCTGCCCTGGCTGAACGATCACACTCAAGCCCTTAAGACTGCAGAAAATATGAACGACAATGAAGGGTCAAGTCTGAAACCTTTAAACAAATTCACAGGGAAGCTTAGCTCATGGAAGCCCTCGAGAACATTTGTTCAGCCAGCCTTAACATCTATGATAGACTCATCATTACCAAAAAGTGTTTTTTTCTATTATTTTTTACCAACGCCACAAAATAAGACAATTTTAATTTCTTTCTTTAATTTCTTGAATTGAATTTTCAATTGCAATTATACTGATCCTACTTCTGGTGAAAATCAGATCACCAAAGACGACTTTAAACAGTGCAACAAAGTAAATCCATAGGCCACCATTTGTACCAGCTTAGATGTATCAGAACTTGATACTATATTGCAACTGGACAATGAAAATAGAAAAGAACCAGCATTATTTTATCATTCAGGGGATACAGATAGTGACACCAAAATATGAAAACTGCATTCCAGAGCAATAAAGAATTGTTTTTGAAACTACTGGAATCAATATGAGTGATGTTGATCCAGACAATCACGGCAAAAATTTGTACTTGAGCTACTCGGAAACATATCACGCAAAGTCACACGAAAATTTATATGTCATTGCAAAAAAACAAAAACAAGTTGCATCAGAAGCATGAATGTTTCATAGAGCAGGGAGGATCACTTCGTCACCCTGCTACCAAATGTCTGGAATGCAAGACAGTAAATCATTGATTGTATTCTGACTTTAACCACTAGTTGCAGCACTAGACTATTTCAGGGTGATGCGGTCAAGCAAGTCAGGATGTTCTAGGCGATGAAGAAAGAAGTTAAAACCCTATAGTTGTCTGCCAATTACCCAGTCAACATATTCCAAGTTCAAACCTCAAATTACTCTAATTGTGAGTTGGGAATCATATATTGTAAAAATAGTGAATTTACATTGTGTGATTCATAATCTGTACCACATAGTGAGCAGGTTTATCTTAATGAGTTTACCAAGCACTGTTCTCTGACTACATTAAATAGATAGAGCACATGGTATTGACTAATGTAAGCTGTGCTCTCATCTAGTTTCTCTTGCTGAATGAAGGTCTCTCAATTTTTCCTTTTTTCTCATTTTCTATATATGTGACCTTTGACGAACCTGAGAGATGTGTAATCAGTGCTAGCGTGGTGGTCCAGGCTATGATGCCTGACCTGATGTGGTCCATGGCTGTTCTCACCTATTTAAAGATCATCGTCCATCTGTCCATTTGTCCACATTCGACATATGAGGAATCTTGGCCCGGTGGCTTGACCCGGGGTGTTTGCATTTTCGATATTCATTGATTAGTACCTTCACTATGAAGAAGGTTATCATTATTATTTCTGTTTTTTTAACCTTTTGTAATTAAATTACATTTCAATTACAAGCAAATAAAATTTACTTTCGATATGGTGTCGTATTCAAATATGTTGTTGAATTTCCAATCATAGCATTTGTTAAAGACAAATAAATAATTTCTATTCATATTTTTTTGCTCCTTGGGAAACTAATAATAATAATAATATTCCATCTGCCCAGTTGGCATTAAAAGACATACCATTTTATTAATATGATAAAATAATAAAAAGGTAACAGAGAATGATAATCCACATTAATATTCTGGGAAGACAACTTGCCTCCACCTTTATTGATGAGGGCAGTGAGGGGCCCGGATAATGGACATGGGTACTGGCCTCGAAATAAAGGTTGAGAACCACTACCCTACTCTGGAACCAACAAATCACTGCTAAAGGGGCAGCCAGTCGGTCTTCTGAACAACAATTTAAGCAGATTTTTGAGGAAGTAATCGGCCCTACAGCAAAACGGTTGATGTAAATAAACTCACAGGGTAGGAAAATATAGAAGAATTAACTCATCGGTAAATTCTTGATATGTCAAAATAAGAGTACCAATGATGCATTCATAATACACCAAGCCATTTGCGTCTAGTTTCTTTTGTTGATGTATGATGTGATCGGTCAATCCTCAGGCCCTCTAGTGAAATGCCCCCTTCAATGCCATTGTTGTTAAGGGGCAGCTATTCACACTCCAAACTACATACGTTAGAGAGACAATGAAAGCTAATATACTGCTGTGTGCCATGGAGACAGAAATAGAGTGGAATGTCTGGAGCTATCTGTGTGAAGTCCAAAGAGAAGAGCTCTTCTAAGCCCAGGCTTGCACCACTTTAAATGTCATGGCTTCATGCCTCACAGGAAGCCAGACACTGATAGCACAAAGCTGCTATTGATTGGTCACTTCTGACTTTATCTGTCTTTGCAAAATAAATCCACTTATGGTTCCAGCCATTCCCCCAAAGCTACCAGCGGAACATGAATGTCACTCTAGCATGGCGCTACAAAGGCACTTATTCATTTCCTCCTTGAATGCATCCAATTTATTCGGAATCCAAGTATGAGAATTAAAGTAATAAACACAATGGCCTCTCAACATCGTATGCAAAATGCTGTAAATATAGAAAGACATACGGTGCATAGCACGGGATTCAGAAAATGAGACAATATCATATGGAGACGACAAAATCAATTCCTTGCTCCGTCGTCCTCTCTGCTTTTGTTCCCTCTTGTTCTCCTTTGTAGACAGCAGTCAAGACAGATTAGAAAAACATCTTTGATTCACAGTTGACCTGAAATGATAGGAATGCCTTCCATCATGTCTAAAACGTGGGCTTGACAAATACTTCCAAGCAATCAACGTGTTGTACACGTTTCCGATCAGAGCACAGTGTTGCTGTCTTAATCATTATCATCGTTTCAATACTATTTTAGACTCGAAGCAATACCTCAAGCCAGATGAACGGCCATCACTGCCCTGCTATTCAACTCTCATGCATTCATATGATAATATGTTTATTAATATGTTAAAACAATCAGTTTATTCATATGTTAAAAATTAATGTTTCTGCAAGACAAAGCCAGATGAATAAATAAACCCATCCCAAACCCCCTGTATGTGTAGAGCTAATGAACATATGTTGTAATTTCGTTAAGTGCCATCAGCTAAGACATTGTGGGTCAACTATTTATCAAATAAGAGACTGGGGGTTCCATCCCTGGGCCTTGCAGAGATGTGTTACAGTGTCCTTGAGCAAGATGCTTGAACCCCATAACTGCTCAAGCCCTGGGATGAAATGGTGACTTGTCCAGGGGGATTCCCTGTCTTTCATCCAATGAGAGGCTATATAGCATGACTCTGTGGCCTGACTTCAGATAAGCAAGTCCAGACGGATGGATGGATCAGGATGGATGGATGAAAAATTGTGCTAATATTCATATGCTTCACACCCAACCAGGTACATTATGACTTCATTCATTACATTCAGAACTGGAGGAGTGCACTCAGTAAAGAACCCATCTCTGCCAGGCCTACATATCCCTCCCTCTCTAGGGATCTACGTGTCCACATGGACAGCAAAAAAAAAAATAGTGTGCCATCAGGACACTTGTGCAGGGCCCAAGTCAACTCAACAAGAAATATGAATAAAAGTTGGTAATATATACCACGAAAACTAAAAAAAAAAATCGACTAAATAAAAAATGTTTGCCTGTCAGTCTGTAGATGCACAGCCTCCTTGGTGGACTCTCACAAGAATGTGACCAAGTCTGACATGAAATGACAGAGATCAGGATGTCATACTTTCATAGTCATGTTTTACATCATTCAAAATGAGTGAAAGTGAATGGCTGCTCTGTTGACTGACTCGATCATTAAATAATAGTAAGAAAACAGCTTGGCCATGGGAAATGTTTTATCTTAGCTGCTCGGATGATTTCCAGTTGTGACTGATTAATCCTGATCTTTAGTGTGTATTTTAATAGCAGACTTTTATTAATAGAGACCATGGCACCGCTGCATGGTGGCAATGGTGAATAAGGTGACTTATTTTTGGTTCATTCAGTGCTCCAACAATTCTCTTGAGATAAGCACTGAATGACTTGCTGGCTTTCAAAATACGATTTGACTTCTCATTTACTTTTAAGACTCATACCTGAAATGAGTCCATATACCATTTTGATACTGCTGCCGCATGATCCGACTCTGCCGTAGATGTGAGTAGTGAATGAAGGCAATGGACTCAGATCGGGTACCAACAGAAAGCTGAGCAATATAGAGAGGGTCAGGTCACTGTTATGTCATGTCAACAAAGCCATGTTGAAATTGAAATTTGAATTTTGAGAGGCAACAGTGATAACAAGAACAAGTGTTTTCCAAAGGTTTTGAATTACCCCAACCTTGAGCGGTACTTGAGGGTACCGATGCTAATGAAAAATGACCTCCTCAGCTTCTAGTTCCGGGTTCATGTCGACGGCAGCCTAGAGAGCTCCCGACACGTAAAGTTTAATTTGCCCCATATATATATATATATATATATATATATATACCAAT
>OMLC01007742.1:4416-15054 GCA_900302585.1 Regalecus glesne | reverse complement strand
GTGCGTGTGTGCATAAAAACACACACACACACACAAACTTTTCATTATATATCTTCATTCACTTTATTTTATCTTTATCTCATGTTTTTGTAAAGTAGCCTGAGAATTTCATATGATTGTAGCTGTACAGCAAAGTGACAATTGGCATCTTGAATCTCAAACCAATGGTTAATCTAGTTGACTGGAGTTTAGCTTCATCCCCATGCCATGCAGACTTGATCTCTGTTGCAATTGAATAATCTGAATTTCTTCCATCAGATTGTAAACGGGTACTTTGTACACTTCTTTGCTCCTCCTGATCTACCCCGTGTCCCGAAGAATGTGGTGTTTGTAATTGACAAGAGCGGCTCTATGGCTGGCACAAAGATTAGCCAGGTGAGAGAGTCCATAGATAATACTTGTGTTTTGCATCACATTGATCCATATACTGTGAATACATCCTAATCTGTGACCTTGTCACTGTGTGTAGACCCGCGAGGCATTGGTTGCTATCCTCCAAGACCTCCATGAGGCAGACCACTTTGCTCTCATTCAGTTCAGTAGTAACACTATAACCTGGAAGGATTCCCTCACCAAGGCGAGTAAAGGGAATGTTGCCAAAGCCATGAAGTATGTCAAAAGGATTCGTGAGGATGGTGGTAAATATCTCTTGCAGATGTCATCCAACTTTGTATCCATGGATACTTGTTAGCTTGTGGCTTTCACACCTGATAGTTTGTTTTTTTGGTTCAAACCATTTGTGATTTTGATACACGGATACATTTTTCACTTATTCCAGTAATTTTTTGCCAGTGATAATTACTTTGTAGACAACGCTCATGTTCTTGCTACTAGACTTCCTAATGGGTGAGGAATTTGGCTGGAAAAGGAGAAAAAGAAGAAAAAAAAGCCAGGACTTGGAATACCTTTATAACCGGGAATCCTGCAGCCCTATCCATGCATTTATGGCAGTAACTGCTATAGTTTTGATCTTCTGATATTCATGAAGATCATTTTAAAGTACACACATAATAATATATGCTTTCATGGTATAAATGCAAACACCAGTGAAAGTGCAGAGGACTGGACATGTTGGTAGGTATTATGACCTCTTCAGTGTGCTAAGACTATCACTCCCATTGAGAAATGTTTGACCCCACTGTGGCATTTTAATTTAGCTATTTTTATTCTTATGTTGATATTGCTAATGTGTATCCCCAACCCCCATCCCAAAATGGGGAAAGGGTATCAAAATGGAATACTTTTTATTAGTTTCTAAATTGCTTTTAAAATGGATTACACTGTCGGTCAAGCCTAATAATTATTCATATCTTCTTAATGAAATTCATGAAAGTTCAGTATTGATTTATTTTTGACAATGTTCCATTTGGCCTCCATCATGGTCACTTCAGGAATAAAAACACGTGAGATAATTAAATAGTTTAAAACACGTTTACAACATAACTAATACTTTTTTAATCTATCCAAAAGAGAAAATTAGAATCTACAAAGGAAGAAAAAAATAATCGGTCACCGATTGAACAGCCTTCCTCTTTACCCACTCACCAATCCAGCAGTTGAGAACTTTGCAGTGAGCATCCTGTGAAGCCTCTATGTCCCACCTCTATGGGCTCATAAGGCATCTTCCAGACTCTCCTGGCACTTCTCAACCAGTTCCTGGTACTTTGTGCACTTCCTCTCATTGACTTCAATACACTCTTCCGAGGGCACTGTGAGTACCAGTATAATCGGTTTAGTTTTGTCACCCCCGAGGTGACGATCAGGTCTGGCCAGAGTGATGTTGCCATGATGTGCAGTGGAAACTTCAGCTGCATGCTCAGATCGACATAGTCCTCCCAGTCAGAGGCCATGCAGAGGAGGCCTGTCCTTGTTTTTGGCCATGGCTGGGGTTTCTCTCCAGCTTTGACAAAGGTAATTGCCTTCTTTGTGATGTGGTGGTGCTTAGTGGTACTGATGGCAAAAGCTAGGCTCACACCAGCCACCTTGAACACCTGGGTATGGTGCGAATGATAGCGGCCTTCCCCAAGGGCCTTTGGGCAGGTACTGAGGAAACATTCAAAGGATCCTCTTTCAGAACAAAGAGGTATCTTGCTCTTATCGCAGACATGCCAATTTGCTAGGCTTGGTAGGACATCAAAGACAACTTGGACAAGGAACAAGATGTGAGGGAAGTCTGCCCTCATGATGTTTGACCAGGTGATATGCTGCTGCTGTATACTCTACCACTTCATCCATGCTCCCTACTGCCTGAGCCCCCTCATCCTGCTCACTCGCCTTTCCTCCACATCTGCTCAGATCTCTTCCTGGATTAAATAGTGTTTCTCCTTACCCTTCGCCATGCCAATATGGGTCTTTGGGAAATATCCCAAGCCTGCTCTGCCAGTTGCCATGGTGGCCACCATTGCTGTTTGCCTAAGGAGTGACTCTGCCACATCCACTGCTTTCTCCGCCCTCCCAGTTCTCTCCACGAGCTGATGACACCCTCTTGTTCCCTAGAATCCTTGTACTCTTCATTTTCAGTATGCACCATATGAGGCTGACACAACTGCAATTTTGTTATCCTTGCGCATTGACAATAAAGTTATTGAATCTTCAATATAATGAACAAATGATTAATTCTGAAGCTGGAGAAATTGACACTACAATAATAATAATACACTAATACTCCGCAATAAAAAGTTCCTATCCGAATTAGAATCCTTTGATTGAAGGACATGTGTGATGGGTTTCTTGCGGTAGCATAAGATGTATAAAACTCATAACCTCTGTTGGACATTAAAACAGAAACCAAAAGTTGTTGTTTTTTGCATAAAAACTCGTGGAGGTGTTTAAACTATACATAGAATTTAAGAAAGTTACTTTCTCATTGCAAAAGCGCTATTGAATAAAATCTGACAAACCCCAGAAATGGAGCCTAGCACTGCCTGAACGAACATGTGTAATTTTGATATCTTCTTTCCTCTAAGCACTGCCTTGTATTATATGTAGTCTCAGCAGAAAATGTATGTTTCAGCCACGAATATCAATGCTGCAGTGTTGAGGGCAGTGAAAATGGTGAAGACGGACAGGAAAGACAACAAGCTCCCCACGAGAAGCGTGGATATGATTATCTTATTGACTGATGGAATGCCAAATGAAGGTGAGTTTAACCGTCTCAAATGTAATTGCCCTTTATGACAGTATCACAGAACAAAATAGACAAATTTTAAAATATATCATACATGTATATATAATATCCCAGTGTGCAAGATTATTGTTTTCTTCCGAAACTGCCAAATCGTTTCACTATACTGCACATTGTGCGAACCTTTGCCATCCATCCATACACAATTCGCAGTTTCCATTTGTGCAAACATTACAGCCCCAGTCGGTACAGAATGTTACAGAATACTGACACAAGTAAAATGCATGGTGGATATGTACAAATAATTTGATGGTGGCTGAAGAGCTTCCCATCAACCATCAGACACTTGTGTTACTCTATAGACGCTTTACCATGTGGCTGCATGCCTGTGTGCATGTCTGGGTTTGAACAGGTGAGATCAATCTTTCAAAGATCCAAGAGAATGTGCACCATGCTATCAATGGGGAGATGGCTCTATTCTGCCTGGGCTTTGGAAGGAATGTGGATTACTCATTCCTGGATATGATGGCCAAACAGAACAAGGGTGTAGCCCGCAGAATCTATGAGGCCTCAGATGCAACGCTGCAACTCCAGGTGTGATAGTGCAACCACAATGAAATGATGATTATGGATTGAATATTGATTCAATGCTTCCCAAAACTGTTATTAGCATCTTTTTTAACCTTTGTATGCATGTATGTCTGTGTGTGTCCCTAAATAAATCAGGGTTTCTACAAGGAGGTGGCCAGCCCTTTACTCTCGGAGGTGGACTTGCGTTACCCTAACAAAGTGGACCTCTTGACAACCCACCATTTCAGCCGGCTGTTTAATGGCTCGGAGATTGTGGTGGCTGGTCGGGTGACTGACAATGACATAGATGACTTCATGGTGGAAGTGTTCGGCAAGGGGGTGAGAGAAGGAATGTATATCATTAATGTCCTTTTTGCCTTAAGCAGTACAGCAGGTACCCACAAAGTGAGGGCGCTGGTTGGATGGCACCACAGTTTTGTTCCTCTTCCCCGTCCAAGATGAGTGGTGATCACGTCAAAGGTAGTTGTCCAGCTGTGTTGATGTAGAGCCGCAGTGGATTAACAGGTAGACCACACGACTGGGACTCGGGCGTTGTGGGTTTGTATCACAACATGTAGCTCGGTAGATGTGAGGCATTTATTCCAAAGCGCTTTGCATGGTCGGTAGATCTGTGGATAAAGACAGATGTCTTTATCCACATGCCACCTTGCAGCACTTTAAGGGCTTCCAAAATGCTCTAAGTACTAAGAGCATCACTAGAGGATTTTTCCCCGTCCATCATCAACCGCTAATCTGAAATCGGGTCATGGAGCCTATCCCAGTCGGGCGAAAAGGGGGAAACACCCTGGACAGTTTGCTGTGTCGTTGCAGGGCTTTAGCAGTTCAAGGTCCAGTGTCATGCTCAAAGACACTTTAACATGCTTTCTTAAGGAACCAAGGATTGAACCATTAATCTTCCAATTACTAGGTGAATCCCCTACCCCCTGAACTATGCAGCCAATCAATTTGAATTGTCTGCACATCAGAAACCATAAGCAGGGTTTCCCTGACCAGGAGGAAGTTTGACTGAAAACTATTTGCTGACAGTATTCTGTTTGTCAAGTCTCAGGTCATCCCCATAACCATCAATCAATATCGCTGAACATATTGTTGTGGCACTTATTTAAAGCCTGTTGGTTAAACAATTCAAGATGTTTTAGATGTTCCATGAGGTCAGATTTGATTCTTTTAGAAATTGGGATTGTTCAGTCTAGATTATCTTCAGTATTAGAAAATGTTTTGGGCAGCGCAACAGTTAGCGCTGTTGTCTCACAGCTAGGTCCTGGGTTCCCATCCCAGTCCTTTCTGTGTGCCGTGTGTATGTTCTCCCCATATCTGCTTGCTTTTTCACATACCATTCTAAAGACATGTAGGGGTTAATACCCCTACCTGTGCCCCTGAGCAAGGCAATAGGAAAAAGAACTGGAGTTGGTCCCCGGGCGCTGCAGCTACTCACTGCTCCTATGCAGTAGGATGGGTTAAATGCAGAGAACAAATGTCGTATGTATGTATGCACAATGACATATTAATAAAAACCTCTAAAGCTTTTGTTTTTCTGCATATCTCCTGTCATCTGCCTTTCCTCACTCTATTCTGTGTCTTGATGTAGGTTTGAGGAAGCTAGGATTTCCTTGGCGTGTTTATTTCTTTCCTCTCCTCTCCTCCTCTCATTTCATTTCCTCTCTTTTTTCATTTTATCTCCTTTAATTTCCTGTGTCGTTGTCCCCTCTTCTCTCCTCTGCTTATTCTCTAGCCTGAAGAGGACTTCCAGGCCCATGGCCAGACCAGTGCAGTGGACTGGGATGCGATATACCCTGAGCAGGACTATATATTTGGGAATTTCACAGAACGTCTGTGGGCCTACCTCACCATCCAACAGCTACAAGAGCAGAGGTTTATGGAATGGCCTCTAGCTATTATCTTATCTATGTCAGTCTGGTTGTAGTTCTTGCAACAGCTAATGGAAAAGACTTGATGATACGATAAGTTGGTAGGTAGGCTAGACTGTCTGGGTAGACTTGTGAGGACCTGGGGTGTGGTGTTCGACTACATCACTGCTACCTTCACCACACGCACACACACCCCACTGTCACTGTCCTCTTCATCTACACCTCTTTTCCCTTTTCAAAATGTGAACTGGTGGAGATTAATTTAAGTTACGTGCTTATGGATTAAGCTCAATCATTCATAATTAATATCAGCCATGACAGTCTGATTTTGCTCCTAGTGAGATTGGGACTGAGCAAGAGAGGAGTGATGCTGCTGCCAAGGCCCTGGATATGTCCCTGCAATACAGCTTTGTCACCCCTCTCACCTCCATGGTGGTCACCAAGCCTGAAACAGAGGAGGGTCCGGGTAGCTCCCTCATTGCTAACAAGCTGACTGAAGGTAGGAGAAGTTCAAGGCTTTATCCCAGCAAATACAGCTGGTGTAGTGGTAGTAGTAGTAATTATGGTAATTGTAGCAGTAGTAATAGGAGTAATGATTGTAGTAGTAATAGGAATGACAGTAGTGGTTGTAGCACTAGTAGTTATGATAGTAGTAATAGTAGTTGTAGTAGTAGTAGAAGTTTAATTTTCTTTTTCGTTCATTGTGTTTTTGACAGACCAACGACAGAAAGCAGAGAAAAGTAAACCAATGAGTCACTCTTACCTCACTGGTATGACATTATCTGACTAACTGGCATGTGATCATATCCGTGATATTTTTCAATTCAATATATTCAAAAGCATGTTTTACATCACTTGTTTGATCACAGGCCCCTCTGGTGTCCATCCTGCCTCACATGGGGTTTCAGATGGTAGGCTCTCTTCGCAGTATACCTAATTGATTAGATAATCTCCTTTAGAAAGCTTTCAGGTTTTGCTTATCTTCCAATACAAGAGTATTATTAGATAGGTAAGAAACAATGATATGTTTGTGTTATTAAAATAAACAAAGCAAACTGTTTACCACATAAATGTAAAAATATCAGCGATCTAAGATTCAGAGTTATCACTAAAGAAAACTGAATAAAAACAAAGTACCACAAGGACTTATGTTGATAACTGAAATTACACCAACACTGCTTCTCAGCTATAAGCAAACCACAAAAAATGGTCACAGCAAGCCTCAAAGGTGTGTATTTAAAGGAAGCCTGTGCTGGCCGGTGTGCTGTTTTCACTAAAACCTTGTTAGAGAAAGCTGGACCAACCATAGACTGGATGAGAAATGATTGCTGTAACGATACACCCCTAAAGCAAGATGCATGTAATTTTGGTCGTCCTTGCAAAACATTATTTTTTGTATTAAATACATGAACTTGTCAGTTTAGTTTTATTAAATATTCATCAACTTTGTCTGATAACTTGTGTGCAGTGGATGGAGATCCTCATTTCATGATTGAGCTTCCAGAGAGAGAGGATGCGCTGTGCTTTAACATCGATGACACCCCAGGAACCATCTTCAACCTGGTCAGAGACCCGGCCTCAGGTCAGCCCATGGTGTGGAATTTGTCACCTGCTCATTTTCTCCATAAACCTGAAATTTTAGTTCATCAAGTTTGAACATCAATGGTGGTTTCAAGCCTCTTATTGCTTTCTAGGCATTTGGGTCAATGGTCAGATTATATTGAAAAGGAAAGTTGTCCCTGACGGTAAAGTCAACACCTACTTTGAACGTTTTGGAATCGTCCATCAGATTCTGGGGGTGAGACTGCAGGTCACCACTCAGGACATCTCTGTGTCCCAAGATGGTGAATGGATGAAACTGATGTGGTCTGATACAGGTTCTCTCAAAAGACCCAAGTGAGTCACTGCTTTTTAATTAGCTAGAAATCTGTGTTATGGATCTCAAAGAGAAGAGGTTATAATCATGCAATCAGTTGGGTAATCTGATGCATCGCAGCAAATGATGAAAAAATAACAGATGTTAGATTATTACCGTTGATGAATGAGATTAGATAAGTTATAAGATAAAGTATCTTCCCTTATTTGATGCACCAGTGGTAGAGTCAACTACAAAGCCTTCCAGATGAGTTTCTACTTCTTTTCCATTCATGTCTGTGGAGTGAAGGTCTACACATCTTTCCTTTGTTGAATTTAATGAAGGCAACAAGAACAAGGACAACTATTACCTCTTATAATATTACTTCTATGACTACTACCACCACAACTATTTCTCTGACCACTTGGAAGAAGCTGCAGAAACGTAGTCATTTTACATGCATACAATGGCATTTCTCCTCTGCATTTAACCCATCCTATTGTACATGAGTTGTTCGCAGCCGTACCCAGGGAGCAGTTAGGAGTTCAGTGTCTTGCTAAAGGACACTTTGACATGCTTTCTGTATAGGATTGAATCACGGCTCTTCTGATTACTAGAAAACTGGCCTACCTCCTGAGCTACCACTGATAACAAACATATAACCTACTGTGACACCTCTGTTCTCTCCTCCAGGATGGACCTTACATTGACAAAGAACTGCAGCCTGACAGTGACCTTGAAGAACTCCTTCAGATTTATGGTGGTCCGTCACACGAAGGTGTGGAAGAACCAGCACTACCAGCAAGACTACCTGGGTTTTTACACCCTAGACAGCCACTTGATGTCGCCTGCAGTTCACGGCCTGCTAGGTACAGCTATCTACACCAGGGGGCAGGATTAAACCATTTTATGGAGGGGAATTACTTTTTCCAATATGATAACTGCTATAAAGCTTTGAATTGCTTTCAAAAATCTGTTGTTTTTTGTTTTTATTTGAGAGAAATAGAAGGATTTTCATGGCCTCCGGTGACCTCTTCCACCACTTCTGTTGTCGTTTTTATGTGTATATGATATTAATGGGTTTTCTTAATCCAGGTCAGTTCTACCATGGAGTTGACTTTGAGGTGGGAAACCTGCATCTAGGAGAGGGCCCTGAGACAGCCAATGCCACCATGTTTGTGAAAGGGTGGGAGCTCAAAGTGACCAGGTACTCATGACTGATATGCTAGCTGATATAGACTCAAAACACCCCTCTCCCACGCATTCCTCATCCTCCACCTCTCCTCCACAGACACTGGGAGAGAGACTTCAGGAGGGATGTGAAGAATGGAGAAAAAATTCCTTGTTGGTTCGTTCACAGAAATGGCACAGGCCTCATAGATGGAAGTGCCTCAGACTACATTGTGTCAGGCCTCTTTAAGACTGTCAAAGCACACAGTAGATAAACAGAGAGTCTCAGTTAAATTGCACTTTCGTCACAGGACTTGAAATTTACAATCCTGAAGATTGCCATTTTTAGTTTATGTACTGATGGCCATGCTTATATTTCTGTGGGGGTTAAAGGAAAAGTTAGCACGTAAAAAAACAATTGGGAAGATAGATTATGATAAACTAATCATTTATGTGAATGAGGGAAAATAAAGAGCTCACACAACTAAACCATCTGTCTCTGAAAATCACTTTTTAAGTAGAAATCTCTTGTTGTCTGAGTTAATGGATGCCCCGGTTAAATGTTATTTAAGCACTCGGGAATCCCTGATTGTGCAAATGCTACTACTAATACCACTATTATTATTAATAATAATAGTAATAATCTCATTTTATAGGGACAGTGCATATCAACCAGCGTTTAGATTGCAAATGCACAACATTTTGCCGCCAGGCTAATTTTCATCTGTTGTCCCAAGCAATTAGAGGTTCAGTATCTTGCTTAAGGAGACTTTGACATGCTTTCTTAAAAATACAGGAATTAAACCACAAGATAACCAGCCCACCTCCTGAGCTATGCTGCTCCAAATGTTCTGATATAATGTTGGCTCCGCACATGGCAGGTAAGACTTGAAGCAATGCAATTATTCACTGTTACCTCTACTGCTGACATCTTTTTTTTAGATGGGGGGGGCTTCGTGCCGAGTCACTTTCTGTCATCTTGGCTTTAGACGTTGATTTTGGCTTATATGTTTTTCCCCCTCTGCACTGAAGACTGACTCTGATTTAGTTTCTCAGCATTGAGTCCGTCTGATTTCGTACATCACTTCCACTAGACTGCACGGCACCTTCCAGGGGCTGTTTATAATGTGGTGATATCTTCCGCCAGCTGAGACTGACATTGTCACTCAGATGAAATGCTTTTTCCCACTAAACTTTGTGTCCAGAGGATTTTCTTATCTGGATTATTGAGCATGCATCAGGGCAACTAAAAGAGCAGTGCCAGAAGACCTAGGTGATTTGGAGGTAACCTACATTACATCACACGAGTGCAGCGGCTCTCCATTGATTGCACCCCAAGTTGGGTGTAGCAGGTTCGATCCCACCAAGGGGCATCAGGAAAAGGGCATCCAGCCTTTGCTTAGGTAAATGTGTGACATTCATTGTAAATTCACAAAAAGATGTGAATCACTTCAAATGGATCAGAAGCTTATTATATTATTTATAAAATCTATTCCGAAACTGTCAGAAAACAAATGAAGGGAGTTAAGAATAGGTGAGTACAGTACATATGCTGCTGCATTCTGAATAATCTGTTGCTTATTTATAGCTCTCTTAGGTTGACCGGAAAGGAGAGTATTGTAGCAATCAAGCTTGCTGGTGATAAAAGCATAAGTAAGTCTCTCAGTATCTGCCTTGAAGAGAAACAGTTGCACATTTTAAGGTGATAAAAGACAGAAGACAGTTTTAGTGATATTACTGATGTGAGATTAAAAATACAGATCAGTGTTTAGAAGCGCACACACGCACGCACACACACACACACACACACATATATATAGCTTTTTGCCAGGGATTTTCAGTCTTACATTTGTTTATTTGCACACACAAAAAGAAGTAACATCTACAAGTGGATATGAGCAATGCATTGAACCAGTCTATCAACAGGTCTGATTGTCATTGGGTGATAAAGAGATGTACAGTTGTGTATTATGAGAATAGCTATGAAAGTTCAGTGTTCTCTGATGATATTTCCCAGTGGGAGCATATAT
>OMLC01007730.1:4961-27937 GCA_900302585.1 Regalecus glesne | reverse complement strand
TCTGTGAATCTGTTCAACTGGATCAGATTGAAGAAGTCACCTGGTGAGTGACGAAACGTTTCCCAATAAACTTCTGATCCAGTTGAACAGATTCACCTCTTTTTGTCATATCTATTAGTGTTCAGTTCCCACAACGTGTTTGATACTCGTATATTAACAGTTAAGCAGACATTTATTGACAATATTCAGGTTGACAGGTGAAAATTATGTGCGAAACGGTAATAAAAACAACTATTATTATCTCTTAGCTGCCATAGCAAAATAACTGTTTTCAGCAAGCTAGCCAATAAGTGCCAACATTAGCGATCAACAAAATTACTAGCGAGAGATATGCTAACATGGTCACACATTAACATGCAATGTCACTGTAGCATTAGCATCATCACTGCAACACTAATAGAAATCGCTATCATCATAAATCTGCATTCTGCACACTAACAAACCAAACTTCACGTAGAAAGAAAATCATGTTCAACTTACAGCCACTGCTTTGGGAGAAAGGCATAAGACACGGGAAAAACTTCCACCATACGCTCGTCTGCTTCACATGCCTAGCCGAGACTGTTCTGGAACGTGCTTCGCTACCCACAATGCACTGCACAGTTCTTCTATAAATGTATGACAGTTTCCTATGGTTCATTCTGTCACCTACTGGAGTAAAGGGTATTTACACGATAACGACTACACTGCATCTCCATGGTACATACTGTAAACAAAGGGTGGTCGTGCTTGGAACGTATCAAAATAAAATATGATTATCATTTTATTTGAAAATGGAAACTCAAGCAATGTATATCCAACTCAAAGTATAACTTCAAGCACGATTTAAGTCTGAGGGCAGAATAATTACCAAATAATGTCAATACTGTCCCACCATTACATTACAGGCATTTGAAAGAAAGAAACGATTTTCTGCACTTTCGACCCAACCTATTGTATTGGAGCAGTGTGCTGCCAACATATGGCGCTCGGGGAGCAGCCAAAGATTAAATATCTTGCTCAAGGACACCTCTACATGCGAGGACAGGATTCGATTGCCAGAGGACCGCTCTCCCCACTGAGCTATGCCGCCCCCCTGGTTTGACAAACGCTCTTATCCAGACATAACTACAACAAGTGAACTAGTGAATACGGTCAGGTCAAATGATACTGGAGCAAAACCATACCTGTTTGCACTCATTCCAGTCTATATCATTCTGGACTGACCACTCAAAAGTGCTTCATAAGAAGGGCCAGAGCAGACTGTATCTGCTGAGGACACTAAGGTCCTTTGGGGTATAACGGGACCCTCCTCAAGACATTTCACCACACGGTGGTGGCACCAGCCATCTTTTATGGAGTGGTCTGCTGTGGGAATAGCATCTGAGCTGCTGATAGGAAGAGACTTGATAAACTGATTAATAGAACTAGTTCTGTCCTGGGATGCCCCCTCAATGTGGAGGCAGTGGGAGAAAGGAGGATGATGGCTAAGCTGTCATCCATGATGGACAATGGATCTCAATCCATGCAAGAATCCCTTGCTGCACTGGAGAGCTCCTTCAGTGACAGGTTGCTGCATCCAGTGCTTGAATGAGCATTTTCTCAGGTCTGTCCTTCCTACAGCTGTCAGACTCTATTCTATAACCAGCACTGCTTCCCCAATAGACCAAATACACAGCAAGACTAACAACTGAATTTCATACCATTCTGTTAATTGCTCAATCTGATTTTTTTTCTATTAATACTATATATGCTGTTCATATTTTGTAATATTTCCCTTGTTTATATTGCTCCTATATATTCATGCCTGTTTAGGTTGTATGCCTCTCTGTTTTTGCCTTCCACTTTGCTGCGGCAATACCGTAAATTTCCCTCTGTGGGACTAATAAAGGGATATCTTATCTCATCTCTTATAAGCCATACACACGATGATTTGAATGTTGTGGCATACAAAACAAATAGTGCGACTGCCCATGTGAGCTACGGGCCTCGTTCCGAGCTCACCCTCCAGTCTTTATCATCGTTATCTCTACATCACAAGGTGGTTTTTCTCTCCTTGGATAGCACATTTGTGATATAGTGATTCAACTGATTGGAGGACGTGCCAGTAGTCTTGGAGGATTTATTGACTATTCACTGCAGTTTTTTGTATGTGTGATGAGGCTAAGATGCCCCTCGATGACAATAGTGTAAATTTGAGGGAGAAGGCTTTGCTTTTCTTGGATATTATTGAGCTGTCGTGAGAAAAACAGTCTTTGTTCGGTTTTATCAGTAATGTGGTGTGCTGCTGATGCGTGTGTGTGTGTGTGTGTCTGTGTGTGTGTGCCAAAAAGCTTTAATCAGTGCGTGATGGTTACAGGTTCTCCTGAGACATGAACAGACATTTTTGGGAGGAGGATGCAGGGGCTAAATCTTTGTTTTTGTTTCTTTTGGTGACACCTGGGATGATATAACTGCTGCATTAGCGTTTGACAACTGCAAATCCCAGGGATCCATATGAAATGAAACAGTGCTGTACTGTCTCAGCACTTTCACTGCCAGCAGGGATAAAACCCTGAGATGAGATCTGGCTTTAGTTATGCATGTTGTCGTGTCGTTGGTGAAGGACTTCTATAACCTCAGTCTGATCTATCGATTCTCCGCATCTCAGGCACAACAGCATTTCTTCTGTTTTAGATTCCACCGCTCTCTATCTTTTCTCCTCCTGACCGTGAGTCTGTGGCGTCAATGTGGCATGCCTTTATCCAAGGGAAGTTCTTCCTGACAGAAACCAATCAACTGAGCGACAAAAGAAGAAAATCATGATTTGAAGCTGATGAATGAACTATATTGTCTTAAATATACCAGCCATAGAAATTATGCATTTAAAAGTGGTTAGTATTAAGAGGCTAGATGATGAAGTTTTGAAAGCACAGAGACGTTTTATAAAATGCAGGAATGGATACAAATAGTGCTGTAACTGGCCTGATTCAAACTTTTTTTTGACTTTTCACAACAATAAAAAAAACGAGATTTGAACAACTATCCAGTGTGTAAAGTTCAACTGTTTTTGATATGGTCGTTGAAAATGGCAGGTCTCGGGGATGCAGTAGCTCAGTGGTGGTGTGGATTTAGGGAAATGACGAGCCAGAAGGCACGGTTTGCATCCCGGGTTTATGTTTGTGTCGATGCATACATTTTCACATTTATGGTATGATTCAGTTATAAATATGTTTTTGTTTTTCCAAAATGGAGCCTCTCTGATAACTGTAATGGACTAAATATATGTATTTTACTGTTAGAGAAACTTAATGATGCGACCAAGAGTTTTTCTTGTTGATGCTACAGGGGTGCTTGACAGGTCAGTAGGCACACTATGGCATATTTATAGGGACACATAAAAGTGCAATACTAGCACGGACAATGAGTATTCAAATTGGCATCACAGCATATTACAGGGTATGAAAGAAAGATGGATGCAATGATGGCCGCACATGCATTAATGTGACAGAGTGAAGCGAGCATCAAATAAGCCAGTAGGACATGGAATACAATACATGACAACACCAGTGCAATAGCCAGCGAACAATTTGGTTTAAAATAACAATGAAGCTTCTGAGGTTTTTAGCAGCATCATATTCCGCAGAAGAACAAGTCTGCTGGTTTCCCTCAGTATGTACCATTGAGGACTTGGTTGAATTTTTAACCTTTGTAGTGTGCTGAAGGGCCATGATAGCTCAGTGGTAGAAAGTGCACTTCAGGATCTGACAAGCCAGATATTGCAGGTTTGAACTCACCTCAGGTCATCAGGAGGGGCATCCACCCTTAGTTGCCCATGCTCCATCTATGTCCGTAACCACCCCTGCAATGTGGAAACTAGATGGGTCCTCTAAAATGGAAGGGATTCCCTTATCAGAATATGTTCACGGAAGTAAGGTTAAATTCCGGGAGAGTATAACATGAGTAACATCCCAAGGTTTTGACCCAATCTTTGATATTGTCTGTGCATTGTAAGCGTCTTTCTCAAGCAGCACAACTGAAACATCATCAGACAGTGTGTTCAATGCCATAGGCGATTTTATAGGGGGAAGGGATGGAGGGGGCATTTGCCACCCCTGATTGCCCAGGGTTCAGTGGAGCTAGGCATTCTTAGTCTTGTCATTTTTTGACAAGACTAATAAAAAAATGGTTGAATAAATTTAATTGTGGTTTGTACCAGTTTGTATTTTGCTATCATTATAACATTTTGTTCATTACTTAAACTACTTTTGATAGTCCACCAATTGTAATAGAATCTGCGTAGCGCCGGCGCGCAATGACCCGTCCTCGACTATTTCCGGCAATCAAATGTTTCCTGCTCATCAAAGTTACGGCTGTTACTCAATGGTGAAAATACCTAACAAAAAAATTGACAATTTCTGTATAACAAAAATCGATGATAATTAAGAAGCTACCTACCGAAATGAGCGAACAGCAACCACCCAGAGTGAGACCGCAAAAGATGCAATGGAAAGCGGAAATGCCTCAGAGGAGGGTAATGAAGCCAGCACTAGCAGCGCCATCGAGGAAGCTAGCACTAGCAGCACCATCGCCACCAGTGAGGACATCCAACTAGTAAGCTCCACTCCAGTCTCACCCGTTAGCCAGGTGAAGCCAACAAGAGAGACCATTACCATGGTCCGGATAAAGCCACGCAGCATCTGGCATCGGGTCCATATCAACCAAATGTGGAATTTCCATCGAAAGCCACTCACAAAAAGCTACCTGCTCGTAAATTCAGGCAGGATTGGTGTGCTGAAATTCCCTGGCTGGAATATAGTGGAATATGACGGGGCTTTCTGCTTCCCCTGTCGGTCATTTGGTAACATTCACTACAGGCAAGGGTTCAGGACGACACGGTTTCAATCACGGAAAAAGGCAACCAACACTTTTCGTGAACATTGTATGAGATCGAGCCATCTTGATGCCTCAGCCAAATGGAAGGGGTGCTTGAAGTCGCCGGACCAATCATTGAACAATATGCAGGAGCAAAAGGCAAGCTTCAATTCATCGTACAAGGTAGGGCTAACTTATTTCTTTGATTGTTTGTTTGACACACGCTTAATTTAGCTACAGAGTTGTGTTACAGACATTACACTTGCTCAAACCGCAGTGCTGTCTGTCTGCAGTGTGTGTTATGTGTGGCTATGCTGGTACGCTCAGTGCTCTGCTACGGGTGCAGGTGGAGTTTGATGTCATATTGTTTGGCTATATGGCCTGGTGCTTGATGTCATCATATTGTTTGGCTATATGGCCTGGTGCTTGATGTCATCATGTTGTTTGGCTATATGGCCTGGTGCTTGATGTCATCATGTTGTTTGGCTATGTGGCCTGGTGCTTGATGTCATCATGTTGTTTGGCTATGTGGCCTGGTGCTTGATGTCATCATGTTGTTTGGCTATATGGCCTGGTGCTTGATGTCATCATGTTGTTTGGCTATATGGCCTCGTGCTTGATGTCATATTGTTTGGCTATGTGGCCTGGTGCTTGATGTCATCACGTTGTTTGGCTATATGGCCTCGTATTTGATGTCATCATGTTGTTTGGCTATATGGCCTCGTGCTTGATGTCATCACGTTGTTTGGCTATATGGCCTGGTGCTGGATGTCATCACGTTGTTTGGCTATATGGCCTGGTGCTTGATTTCATCACGTTGTTTGGCTATATGGCCTGGTGCTTGATGTCATCACGTTGTTTGGCTATATGGCCTGGTGCTTGATGTCATCATGTTGTTTGGCTATATGGCCTCGTGCTTGATGTCATCACGTTGTTTGGCTATATGGCCTGGTGCTTGATGTCATCATGTTGTTTGGCTCTATGGCATGGCGCTTGATGTCATGTTGTTTGGCTATATAGCTTGGTGCTCGGGTCTAAAGGCTTAAATCCCACCCACCCCCCTTCTCACCGCGACTAAAATCGCCAATGTTCAGTGTTTTGCTTTACACCGGCCAAGTAAGTGGTTAGCACTGTTGTTTCACACTAAGAAGCTCCTGGTTCAAATTCCATCCCAGGTCCTTTCTGTTTGGCGATAGCATATTTTCCCCATGTGAGTGTCCTCTGGATACTTTGGTTTCCTCAAAAATCAAATAAAAAAAATGCAAGGACTGCACACGTCAATTGCCTATACGCTATAATCTGATTCTGTGTATCGAATGGTGACAGAAAAAAATCAGCTAAGGGGTCACATGACTTGAAATGAGCGTTTATGTTTTGTCAAGGCCTGTGAGCCACTGACAGCAACAAATGTAATTAGAATCGCTAATATTTTGTCTACTATTGGACAGCAGATTTTCATTTTTTAGTTGGGCATTCATCAAACTAGACTACACGTAACCTTTGTCATGAGTTAGAAAATCTCTTCTGAATTTCTCAAGCTACTAATGTGCCCAGAGAAAACCGATATAATTCACAAGCAGTTGGGCTAGCTTGCTAATGAGGTGAGAACACATTCTTCGAAAAAATATATATTTTTATGCTTCCATGCCTCTATTTGATATCAATTATCATTTGATACCTTTTTGTTACCACCTTTCGGGTTAACACCAAGAAGGCACGTGTTTGGGATTAGCAAGTAATGTAGCACTCGCTATGCTTTTGAAGTGGACTAATTACGTGGATCTTTAAGTTCTGTTGAATCTATTATGTTCAAATTATTTGAACACTTCTCTATAAATACTCCTGGTGAATTAGCACGTATTATATCACAGTGTGGCCATATTTTTAGGCTCCCCAATGTTATATAGAGACAATTCATTCAGCTAAGCAAAATATTATTGGTTATACTCTGAGGGGCAAAATCTTTCATTAAAGTCAATGTTTGTTTACTCCATTCCTAGTTTCATGAGAACTAGGAGATATTCATCTTCCAAGGACAATATATAACAATATACATATGACAATATATAACTTAGGTCTTTGATGTTAAACTTCGCCGTTGTTCCAACTAAAAGTCAAGGGCACAGCACCCTTTTTCAATCATCTGTAGGTAGCATCAGGTTCAAGAGAAACACTGATTAGAAAAATGTTCGTTGCATATTTTTGTGTGTTGACTTATGTTGAAAAAAACCGAGAATCTTGATTCATCTTGGCAATGCAAGTATTCCACAACTTTGTACTTTTAACTGGTAGTCGATGAAAAGACACAGGTGACAGGCATGGGCTCAAGTCAATGAATACTATGATGGTATCCGGTGCTTTAACTGTCCCATCCATAGGATTAGTAGTTGTGTCAGGAGGGGCTTCCGATGTAAAAAATTGCCATAACACCATGCAGATTGGCATTATCAGCTGTGACAACCCCTAAGAAACAGGGAACAAGCCAAAGGAAGAAGAGTTGATGAGAAGACACACCTTCGTTCTTCTTTGCAGATTTGTTTTCACCCCCTCTGCCGCACAGCGCTATTGAGGTATGCTGAAGAAATGCAAACCAAAGAGATTTCTAGCATGCAGCAAAATGAACAATAGCCAGATGAGCTAGCCCCACTGGTATCGTTTTAGTTGTACCCATTTCAGGTTGTGTGCGTGCGTGCATGCGTGTGCGTGTGTGTGTGCGCGCGAGCGCATGCTTCAGCCAATTTTGTCTATCAATTCAAAAGGCAGCGCATGATCACTTGACAGAAAGTAAAGGAGGGCAGAGAAAATTAACTCTCACAAAATCCTGATAAAAGTTAAATCTGTAGATGGATGGAGAATGTTGCCATGCACCAGTCCCTTGCTCCTGGGGTTTTTGTCTAAGGAATAGCTTGTGTGTCTGACAGATCAGTGAAATGAGGTGATTATGAGTGAAGGGAACTGCTTCTGACAGGGGTACATTACATCCTGACAGACACTTTGTCACTTGGCTGCTTTTGTAAATTACATATATATTCATCTATCCATCTATTCATCCATCATCAACTGATTATCTAAAGTTGGGTTGTGGAGTCTTACTGGAGTCTATCCCAGCACTCATTTGGGAAAAGGCTGGTGACACCCTGGACTGGTCCATCTTCCAGGGCTTGAGTACTTAGAAGTTCAGTGTCTTGCTCAAGGAGACTATGACACGCTTTCTGTAAAGAGCAGGATCATGTCAACAATCTTCTGATTTGTGACCTGAGTTGTGCTGCTGAAATTAAGCGCTGAGGAAATTAAGTCAAAGAGTGGAACTATGTGAGTTTTATAGATATCATATATCATAAGCTTGATTACAAGTAACATTTAAGAGGAACACAAGTTATAGGCTTTAGCTCAGACCAATATTTGTATACTGGAAATCATGACTAACAACAGGACAGTACTCAGTAGAATGAGATAAGTTAAGTTAAGATATTCTTTTACTAGTCCCACAGGGGGAAATTACTGGTCTCGACTTCATGCACTAAGGGTTTATGTCCTCTCTGCCACACCAGCCTAGACTGATACCCCTCACTTAGTTTAGCGCCACAGGCAGGTGCAGGTCCTAGGGTATGGCCGCTGGTGTGCACAACCAGCTGCAAGGAGCCATACGTGAGAGTTGAGGATTCCTAACGGTGTGAATCTGGTTAGTTCATCAAGAGTCTCCCCTATACCCCTTTAGCTCAGACACGTGCACATTATACCCTTTCTCTCTGATCCCATGTTCATCTTGCTCTCTTTCTCCCTGTCTATCATTTCCGAGTCACCTTAAATTGGACAACATTGCTGTTTTCTTAAAAAAGGAAAGATGATTGAAGTTTAAGAAGAACATACTTCAAACCCCACCACTCTAATCCTATAAAAGACTTAACTGAATCGACTGGAACTAATGCATCAGCCCAAATTACTAACTGCCATTGACTGTCTTATGACAACTTACTTCCTTTACCTCTCTATACAAAACACACAGTGACACATGAAAATACTTGTGGATCGACCCAGTCTCTCTCTCTCTCTCTCTTTCTCTCTCTCTCTCAGACTTGTAAGGCCTGGAGTCTCTAGCAGACAGACACATTTCATTTTTTTCCCTTTTCTCCTATATTGTGCCTCTCTCTCTCTCTCTCTCTCTTTCTCTCACCCCTCCTTCCTTTAGAGCCGATGACATGATTGAAGCAGTTCTGAATGCAGCTGCATCTCTTCAGCCAAGCCTTGAGACTGTGTGAGAGTCCCATTAAATTAATGGGGCAGCTTTCTCTCACAGTCGACACTCACACCAAACAACACCCAGGGCTGTCAAAATGAAACCAAAGAGCAAAATTGCCTCATATTTTGACAATTTTGACACTAAATGGCCCCAATTGTAAAAAAGCTTTTTTATTTTCCATTTGCTTACACATACTGCTGTCATCATATCTAATAGATGGCAGGATGTGAAATCTGACAATCCTCTAGTTTTGCTAAAGTTTTCTGCTTTAAAAAGGCAAACAAACAATGATGAACTGTATCTTTATGTCAAGTCAATATAGCCACCCTGAGGAAAATAACTCCCTCATTCACATAGTTTTAATCTGAAGCTTCTCCACTTTTATCTTTCACACCTTCCTATTCTGTCTGCCTTCAATTCTCTTTTCTTTATCAGAATTTAGGCATGACATACTTCTAGCTTTTAAAATACGCACTTCGGGAACTGACTGTAGGTTTGATCCCACCACTGGGCATCAGAAAAGGCATCCAGCTTTAATCTGTCATGCTTCATCCAAGTCTCCACATTGTGGAGACTAATCACGACAAGTAAAATGGACCTCTCTCTCTCTCTCTCTCTCTACTGAGCTCATTTATAAACAACACTACATTTGCTCATCATGTGATGTTGTACTGGCTAACACAAGCCATCTGTAGAGCCTAGCTGGCTCAGTTGGTAAAATATGAGGCTCTTATCTCAGGGTTGTGGGTTCAAGTGCCATGTTGTGCGACCATGTCTTTTGTGGAGGTGGCATGGGTCAGTAGTTAGGGTGGGCATGTAGTAATCAGAGATTGGTGGTCTGATCCCAGGTCCTGCGGAAAGTATGTCAAGAGGTCCTTGAGCAACACACTGAACCACTGACTGCTCCACAAGCGCCACATGGTGGCCATGCTCACTGTCTTGCTCATGAACACCTCCACATACTTTCTGCAGGACCGGGGATTGAACCTGCATTCTTCCGATTGCTAGACGACAGCTCTACTCAGAGCTATGCAGCCTCAATAGGATGGGTTGAATGCAGAGAACAAATTCCACTGGCCGGTGTTGTGTGGCAATAAACCAATTGTTCAATTCTTCAATGTAATTCTGCAGATACCATAACATTATCATTGCTACATGTTGAGAGGTCAATTTTTATGTGTCGCAATTAGTCCTCAGAATGTCTTGATGCATGCTCAATAATCCAGGTAGGGAAATCACAAAAAGAGGTGAATCTGTTCAGCTGGATCAGAATAAACTTCTGATCCAGCTGAACAGATTCACCTCTTTTTGTGAGTCCTCAGAATGTGGGCATGGACACAGGCTTAGATGGAGCACAGTGGATTACGTTGGGATGCCCTTCCTGATCCCCTGCAGTGTGTTTGAACCCATGACATCTGGCTCATCAGTTCCCAAAATGTGCTCTATGTAATTGTAAAACCACATGACCCATTGTCATTACTGTACTGTAAGCTATTGTTAAATGCCTACTTGCTGCCTGGAGCATTTATTTATTTATTTATTTAATCATCTACTTAAATATACAATTATCTATTTATTTGTTTATCTTTTTATTCACCCATTTATTTATGAAGTCATTCATCCATTTTTTTAAACAATTTTTATTACCTCTATTATTTTTAATCAGCTTTGCATGGTCTCAAACAGCTTGCTTTGGTTTGTAATTATCTGTGTTTGCATGTATCTGTTTCCTGTCTGTTTTTTTTACTCCTGCCCAAAATCAAATTGTCTTCAAGAATTAATGGACTTGTATTAAGTGCTACATGGTTTGCTGCTCACTGCTCCTATTCAATAGGATGGGTTGCTTCAATAGGATGGGTTGAATGCAGAAAATTGCACATTTCCCCTTTTGGAACTGATGAGAGAAAATTCTTATAATTTCTTATTTATAAATTATGATGAAATGGGGGTTATATATATTTAAGGTTGAGGGATGTGAAATGTTGAAGCACCAGGTATAGCCGGGAGATTGGCTTGGGGGGGAAATACTTTGAGCCTTGTGGTTCAGGTTTAGGAGGCTGCAATGCCACCCCCAGATGGTGGTAGTGGGGTCAGTCTATGGTTGGTGTGGGTAGGGTCTCCATGCAGACATCCATCCAGCCATCCATCCATCCATTTTCAACCGCTTATCCGAAATCGGGTCGCGGGGGAACTGGAGCCTATCTGTTCTCATTGGGCGAAAGGCAGGGTACATCCTGTAAGTTCGCCAGTCTATCCCAGGGCAGAGACGTTAGGGGAAAAGTGTCTTGCTCAAGGACACCTCGACATGCTTCTCTGCAGGACCGGGGATCAAACCTGCAACCTTCCAATCACCAGGCGACCGCTCTACCCACTGAGCCATGCCGCCCCTGTTCTATGCAGACAGTGTTTGTTATATATGTCCTGTATACCCCAGAGCTGGGGGCTGATGATGTGCTGGGGAGTCTTGACCACCCGGCAAAGGACTTTTTGGGGCACAGGAGCTCAGTGGCAGGGTGCACACCTCCAAGTCAGATATCAGTGGTTCACTAAATTAGAAAAGCCATCCATAAAAATGAGTCCATTTATCATTTGTGGTCAGCTATTGCACAGTTGCCATACCACGCTGAGAGGCAGTTTGTTAGGATACTCTCAGTTGTACTGTGGTAAACGTTCATGAGGATTAAAAAACAATGTCCTGTTAAGGATGCTAACATGTTATTCAAGTGACCTGAAATTATATAATTATTCTTAGACTTTGCTTAAGTTAGCTCAATTTCTCACCGATGCTAGTGGAACTGTCAGAAGAAGCATGGTAGCTATGAATTTAAGAAAGCTCTCACATTCCACTTGAAGGCCCTCGCTCGATGAGATGACTCTTTTTTTTGACATAGCTAAGCATTAGTCAACACAAGCCCATGAAATATTTTGACCTCAACTATCAAACGATAATTCATTCAATTTCCTTTAAATCCTTGTGAAAAAAGCCCCCACAGTACTTGTCTCTTTATTTAGCTGTTCTAGTCTGCAGTGCTGTCCTACAAGGGTCACTTCCTAGAAAGTTTAGGTTTGAGAACTTTCCACCTTCTCTCTGGTTAATACGTCCACCCCCTCTTCCAAGGTTTGCACTGATGTTCACTTTTTCTCACTTCATGTAGAGAGGAAGAGAGGAATATAATCTCAAGCTCTTTTTTTCTGGGAGCTTTTGCTGTTTGTTTCATACAAAGGTCATAGATGTTTAGTAGCCCGCTGCGGTGTCAGGCAAACCAAACTAAATGGGACTTTTTTTATAGCGCTCGCCCCCACAGAGGTAGCTATGCTTTTGGAGGTTGTAACAAGCTCTGCAAGGAGAGAGAAAACAAGAATTGTGCAAATGTATACATGCAATGCATGTACACTCACTTTGCTTTTATCTACACGTGCATATGCACATACACGTACGTGTATGCAGTCTTCACTGAACTATCACACCTCTTCATTACCAGCAGACCCCTAATGAGAAGCCCTCTGTTCGGGAGAAAGATTCTACATGTTTACAGCTAATGGCCTCCACACATTCACTTCCCTGGAAGAAAAACACTAGTATTTCTTTGTGTGCTTGCCATGTGGGTTTTGAGTATAGTTTATCTTTTTATCTTATCTTTCCCAAATGAGATATAGAAGGCAACTATTGTGCCAGCTCCAGCATAACCATTTTGGAAGTGCCTTAAGTGGTGTTCTCATGACCCCCTACGGGGGATGCAATTAGCTGTGTCCTTAATAGTCCCAGTGAAGATTGTATTTTGTTTGATTTCATACTGTAGTCATCTCAATGAGAATTCCTGTTACTCATACTCAGGGCTGATATTTGAGTGGGGGTAGTCTAGGTAACCCCCTACACACATTTACACAGGTGTACAGTAAAATGACCTTATTTCATCATGATTAAAGATTGCTATTAATCCCTGCATGAGGACCGCAAAAGTGTAAATATTTTTAACATAATTATTCAAACATATACTGTACATAGCTATAATGGATAGACTGCTGTGATACCATTATATAGGCTTTAGACTTGTTGATTTATACATGCACACAAAACACATTATATAGACTATTTGTCAAAAGGATTTTCTTTTAAAAACCTTACATCGAAAGGCAACTGAAGCAACATACCATTTGGATGGTACTCAGGCAAGAAGTCCATTGTACAAAAAAATTACATGTTTACGTTGATTTATTTTTCAATTCAAAAGCAAGCACACGTGCTCATCACATCACATCTCTCTTGCTCCATCATAGCACTTGGTGAGAGAGTGGACAATACACACTGCACGTCAATGACATTTCATTGGATTCCATAAGCACTTGAAGGTTTTTCATACATCTGCTTGCTTGCTTGAATTTTGATTTTTCTTGCTACTTTGTGCTTTTGTATATGCAGTGAGCCAGCCCTCGGTAGTGACATTTATGTCTCTCATTTTATTTTATTTTTTGATGGCATTGACATGTCACCCTTAGTCTAACCATTAGTGCTATCAGACATTTCGAGTGCTTCCACCATTAATACACATGACCAACAGTGTGACACAACCACTCATTATTTCTTGAAAAAATCACAAGCACTGCCAAAAGGAAAGACTTGGTAGTAGGAATGGCACAGAAGACTGTGAGAACTGTGTTCCCAAACCTGGATATATTATATGCTAGTCATGTACATAATAAGGCTAGCAATATAAGTAGGAACCCCAACCCACCCAGGTCACATACTGTTTGTCCCCCTTGCCGTCAGGGAAGATATATAAGGCCTGTAGCCTCCTTCACCCCCCACGCCCCCAACCTCTGGTAGCTGTTTGGGTCAGAGGTCTTTGCCATGCTAAGGTGCTTTTTAGGTATTATATACATATAGAAGAGACTACTTCCTATTTGTTGAACAATGCCTTTTTATACCACACTGTCTGAACTGTCACTGCAGTTTCCCGTCCAAGTGCCTTATTTAATGAAGATAGAAGACACTACCTCACCATATTTACCTTGTTGGTTTACCTTATTTTTATTTATTATTGATCTTGTTTTTATCTCCTTTTTCTATTGATACTAGTTTCTGGGTTACCAGACATAATTTTGTTCTATGCCAACAATGACAATAAAGTGTCTTAATCTCAATCAAGCAGCTCATGACGCTCTCACTGGATCTATATCCACTACTTATTTATGCACAGTGAGATCAAACAGTCAATGCCTCATAGTGTTTCACACCACAAGAGATCACTACAGTGGCGATTCAATCAAACAGCGCCGATCCAACCAAGCACATTAATGGCCAACACAATTAACTCCACCTAGGGCATTTCTGGCCTTTCTGGTCTACCACACAAGATGAGAACCAAGATGCAGGCTGGGCAAAGACGCCCCTGAGATATTCTGGCATTTAGTAGCAGGGTTTAGAATGCTAACTGGGAAAGTGCATGCTTATGAAAGGCACAAACAACTTTCTGGGATAGTGTACAGAGATATTTGTACTGAATACTAACTGAAAGCCCCCGAGTCGGAATGGAAGACGCCATCAAAGGTGGTTGAGAATGGATGAGCCGCGGTGGGTCTGTGGGTAGAGCTCACACCTGGGGGTCAGGTGTTGCGGGTTTTCAGCGAGTTCATCTGCATTGGTCGGTAAATGTGAGGCATTCATCGGAAAGCACTTTGAGTGATCGCTAGAGTGGTGTCCCCTTGTAACCCAGCTCTTTGGACTCACTGACGTTCACTTCCAGAAAGCTCTCCTGGAACTATCCCAGAGGACCATAGTGTCCACAGTGCTTGTCTGTCGGCAGGGGTGGGGGACCAAGGCCATCTCATCAGTGTGTTTAAAAAGTTACAGACCATTTCTATTGCAGGTGATTTTTTTTTTTTTGCATGAGGAGAAATGAATGAGTGACAAGTTACAGCCCTGTGGGACCCCAGTATTTAAAACAATGTTAGTGGATTTAAAACCATTCACTCTACCATATTGGGGTCTGTCCCTTTAAAAAAAGATCCTTAATGCATAAAACTAGCATGATGTTGACTTATCGTTGCTGCAGATGTATGCTTATGCTCACTGTATTAAAAGCAGATGATAAGCTTTGGGGCAAACCACATGGCTTGGGGCAGTTGCTGTGTGCTTTAAAACATTGTAGATCTTTGACACGAGTTATCACAAGCAGTATTCTGCTGCATGGAAATTTATCCAGAAAGTGGTCTTTGAAATGAGAGGGTATGAGTTCACCAGGGGAAATGTTTAGATACAGCAGTGCTTACTGGCAAATAGAGACTAGAAGACTGTCCTTTTTTTCTCTGCTGCCCATTGGCTCAGAAAAATGCCATGTATCTCGGGTTACTGGAATTCAATAATCTCCTCTCAAAGGTAAATTATAGTTTGCTTTTATATGTATTAAAAAGTGGGCAGGATAGAGCATTGCACTGTAGAGGAGTCGCCTGAACACCTATATTCAGAATAGTATAATAATAATAATTTCTGCAGAGCCTGGGAGCCATATCTTGTACTGATGTGGCTGAGGTATGGACTGTGTAATCAGTGTGGCTGGTAGGGCCTGGGCCCTACCTAATTTTGAATGTCAAAAATATTAAAAAGATTTGAAAATGGGGGTGGCATAGCTCAGTGGGTAGAGCCGGTCACCTGTTGATTGGTAGATTACAGGTCTGATCCTTGATCCGCAGAAAGCATGTCGAGGTGTCCTTGAGCAAGATACTGAACCCCAGGCGCCAAAGGGTGGTAGCTCACGCCTCTTATGTAATAGGATGGGTCAAAAGCAGAGAATGGCAAATTTCCCCTTTGGGGCTGATAAGGGGAAAAAAGGGATATTTCATTAGCAACATGTATCATACACTACTTCCCTGTGTGCCTCAGCTTAGCATATCAGAAAGCAGTAAATTATATCATCAGAAAATGTATTGGCTATTTTTATCATGTGAAATGAATTGAAATTCCACACACCGATGCTGCTCCCCTCATACAGTTAATAATCAATCACCACTTCATCTTTTAGTTATATCCAGGCAGCTTTTACTGAATAACGAAGCTCCAAAAAATAACGGCAATAAAAAAATTTAGGCCCTCCCCTTGGTTCAAGGATGGTTTTCTCTCCTCACATAAATGGCCTCTTTGACTCCCTGTTCAAACCAGTGTTACACCCTATCAAGGAGGTGCACATCATCATCCTTGAAAGAGTTGTGACTGGCCTGTAGATGGGTGTAAACTGGTATAGTCCTGACTGGATGCGTTAGGTCTTCTTCTCTCTTCTTGATCTTAAATATGACTCTGGAAGTCAAGTCGGTTCAAAGTTGGATAGCTATGGGGTGGTGGTGTGTCAAGTGTGATTGATGGAGCCTAACCAATTTGAAATGCGTTCTGCAGTCTATGGGCTGAGTGATTGTCTCAATTATAGTGAGAATGCTGTGTTTTATTGATGTGTTAGTTTTATTTTGAGTAAGATATTGTTGAGTTTCGCCTAGTGAGCTTTTCCCAAAATGATAAGCTGTCTCAGTTTGCATTCAGCTCAATCAGTGGGCGTAGTTAATTAGCTGCTTGTAAGGTGCTTCGATGCATTTTATGTTTGACATCAACTACCACAAGCAGTGTGCTGCTGCGTGGGTTTTTAACAATATGTTTATAGAATAGAATAGTGTCCAGTAATCTTATGGGCATGCTATCAAGCTGTAATCATGCTGTTGCTGTTGTTGATTCAAGTGTTATTGTGTTTATGAATTGGAAACAGTCATGATTTTTTTCATAGCTTTTCAAAAACAAATATTGTTTTCTAAAAATCCAAACTCATTTTAATTGCCTTGTTTGTTGAATATATTTGCAGATAGATGAACAAATCCCAGATATAATTTGTGATATGTCAGTATATCGAGGTATTTTAACTGTTTACTAAAGGACCAATGTCACTGTATGTCAAAAGTAACTGGTGATCTTCTTGACATTTTCCATCTCGTTGGAAGATACCTTCTCACAAATATGACTGAGCTTTTCAAATTGCACACACCTGAGTGTGACTGACAGTTGACCAGTGCAAGCCAGACCACCTCTAGATGTTGTTGGTGGCATTGCACTGTGTGCATTTGCACCTTGGTTTATGCCAAAGCTGTGTATGAATTGACAGTCACAAAATGGTGCATATAATCAGATTCAGAACAGGGTCTGCAGATTTGGTTAAATGTCTGATGGCTCTTTTATACTTTGTGAGAAAACTGGCGTTTCAAATACGTTGGCCTGTTAAGCGTGTTTGTCTTGCTGAGTGGCAGAGATGGCAGGCACACTGATCTTGTTTTTCCTGAGTCTTTACAGTTGCTATGATGGTATGTATACCTATATTATGAATACATTTTATGGCAGCATCGCTCAGTGGGTAAAGTGGTCATCTGGTGATTGGAAGTTTGAAAAAAAAGACATAAGGAGAAGATGGAGGTGAGAGGGTTGAAGATGCTAAAAATGGTTTTGGGAGTGATGAAGAAGGACACGATTAGGAACTGATTTATTAAAGATACAGCTCAGGTTGGATGGTTTGGAGACAAAGCAAGAGTGACTAGAATGAGATTGTTTGGACATGTGCAGAGGAGTGATGCTGCTATACTGGGAGAAGGATGCTGAATATGGAGCTGCCAGGCAAGAGGAGAAGAGGAAGACCAGAGAGGAAGTTTATAGAAGTGTTGGGGGAGGACATACAGGTGGCTGATGTGACAGAGGAAGATGCAGAGGACAGGAAGAGATGGGGATTGATTATCCGTTGTGGCAACCCCCAACAGGAGCAGCCAAAAGTCGTAGTAGTAGTTGTAGTAGTGATCTTGGAGCACTTAAGGGTATTTTAGCTGAGAAAAGCCAATTTCAATTCACTTCTGTTTGTAGCGACACCTTGCACTGCTGTCAAGTGTTTCAATTGAAAATGACATATTCAAGCTTTTAAAAACAGCTATTAGAGCAAGAGTGGATAGCATTTAAAAATGCTTATGTAAGAACAGAATGAATCCAGGAAAATCAACACTCTAATTAAACTCTAAAAAGCACGCCCTCCACTATTGAATCTCAACTGGAGTAAAGGTTTAAATAATGGAAAAGGCTGTACTATTTAAGAGGACGGATTTGACACTACTCTTCTCAAAGTTTGAAATTATTTGACTTGAATGCATTTGGAAGGGGAATTCTATCAATTGCCTTGTAACTTTAGTACTGGCATTCAATTTAGGTGTGGGATTTCATATCCCCACAGCAGTGTAACTCGGTGGGTGGAGTGGTAGTCTGGTGATTGGAAGGGTGCAGGTTTGAGCCCCGCACCTGCAGAAAAATGTGTCCAAGTATTCTTGAGCGAAATACTGTTTCTCTAACTGTTCTCTCCTGTCATGACATGTGACATGTCCAGGGTCAAAGAGTGCTGAGGTCTAGTTCCCTGCAACCCAACTGTGTTGATGGATGATGATGGATGGAATTGTAAACCCACTGGGGAGCACCAGGAAAAGGGCATCCGGACATTAATCCCCCATTCTCATTGAATGTGAGGCTTTCATTGTAAAGCACTTCCAGCAGTCGCTAGACTAGAAAAGCACTATATAAGAACAAATCTGTTTTTCATTTATTTGAAAATAATCATATAAACATTTACATCAACTTACTTTTGTAACTACAGTAGAATTCTGAAATTCATAGATAACATATCCGATGCTTGGATTTCCATGAAATAAGGCAAAACATCAAAAATCAGATTTTATGAATTATTTTTGACTGCACAGTTCTGATGATGAAGATAATGAACCTGTTCACTGACAAGCTCATCAGTCAAATGACCCATCTTGATGGATCTAGTCTATGAATACTGATGACCAGGCATGTGCAACGGGGCTTCAGTCCCTGCCCCATTGCCCTGAATACCCAAAATACCCCTTTGAGTGACCATTTCAATTTTCAATATCGAATGAAATTATACACAAATATTTCAAAAATAAAGTCCTCAATAAAAACTTTTTTCGGATAAGGGTTTCTGTAATTCAATATATAAATAAAGTTTACATATGTTAAAAAAAAATTGGGTTCATGTGCCCCTTTTTTAATTTCGAGCCCCTGCCCCTCAAAAGGTCTCTGCATGGGCCTGCCAATGACTCTGCACTGCTCAAAAACCTTCTTGGAACTATAGGGTTACAAGAGCAAGTGGTTATATACTGTCCCATAACTCAAAACGAGCTTGGCAACATTTTATTGCACATCGAGAATGGTGACAACAGTGAGTTGGGCACACCTAGCAACCTGGACCCATCATCTTGCCAGCCAGCTGCTGGGCTTAGCCATATGATTGGGCTAGACCAGTTAAAACGAGCTCCATCTAATGAAAGAAAAGAACTGCTTTAAGCTCAGGTGAATCAAATGTGAAAGAGGTCCACTTTTATGTATTCCCCAAATCGTGGAGGTGGGCCAAACTTAGATGGAGAGTAGGGGATTAAGGCTAGCTGCCCTTCCTGACACCTTACAGTGGATTCGAACCCACACATCTGGCTTATCATTTGCCATAGCACGTACTATACCACTGAGCTGCCGCGGCCCCTAGCTGAATCAAAAATGATTTTACTTAAATTACCAAATGTATAATTCCCTTTAAAAAAAGTTACATATGAAAATAAATCTAAATTACAAAAGCTTCAAAAAGAAAATGCCAAAGAGGAATTGTTTATGTTGTGATGACTGTCATGATTTTTATCGTAAGAATAAAAGCATCATACCATATAAGTAAATACAATGAGGATCATTTAAAAATGATCTTAGACACATTATCCTGTCTTTCATTTTGACATATCTGACAAGCAAGTACATCATTTCTAACCTCAAACCACATACAGTTTAATGGATCTTTGCCCATCTGTTCTTCTGCCCTTCTCTTCGTGCACACACCTTTGAAAGACACATTCTATTGTTGTCTCCATTTTTGCAACCAATTTCCACCCCCCCTCACTCTTCCTCCTCTTTTCCATCTGTCTCTTGCTGTGCTCCCAATATGATGCAGGTCAGCCAATGTTTATCTCGACTGTTAAGTTCCCTACAGAATTGTCTTGTCTAACATTAAAAACCTGCCTGCCCACTCAGTGGCCTGTGTGTGTGTGCGTTGTGGGTTTGTTTGGCACTCATGAATGCAAGTGTGCAGTTTGGAAGAATCAAGAATCGTACCTCTAGAACAATAGCCCAGCCAGTTATGCCAAAATTAGATACTTATCACTGGAATTGAAATTAAAACGCTTCTCACAGAGTTGGATTGTCCAACTTGATGATAATTACTTCTTAAGAACTGTAACAATTTATCAGGAACATTTCAATATCACCCTGCAATTTATTTTCCTTAAAATGTAATTCATCTCATCCCTGGATGAAACCCCACTCACCCACATACAAAGGCAGGCTTATAATGTGACTGTCAACTGTAAGTGTATGTATCCCAGTGTGTGAGTGCAGTTGTGTTTAGCATCGCTGGTTTTTGCATTGCTGCCTGAGATTGTTTAAAAGCAGTGGGACGTCACACCGTGCCAGCCACAGGTCAAAGTGCAAAATCATTGCCAAGGCAACAGAATAAAAACATTCATCCAGACTCAATAATAAAGCTGTTGACATGCACTGGACAGACGTAGGCAGCCCTCAACTTGCTGTAATCTACTTTAGCCTTAAAACAGTTCTTCTTTACAATCTGTGATCAGATAGTAAACAGGATTGTGAAAAAAAACACGGTTGAATCAAACTAGATTAATCCATAATCTATTCATAAATAGCCCAGATTAATTTCAACTCGGCTAAATTGATTATTGAAAAACTTGAAGTGTGACTAAGCCCTAGACCATTTTAGCGAGTTTTGCTGTCATGCACAGGTTAAAATCCATATAAATTTTAAAGTACCCTCGCTGACAAAACATGTTTCCTTTTGTCGGTGTCCCCTAAAATATCTGGCCTTGACTATACTGATGTGTACCCATACAAGGTTTGTCACTATAGCTGTATTTTCACATTCTTCTAGTGGAGGAGAAACTGCATGTGCACTTCTCTAAAATCTGAGATTGAAATGTACCCCTGGTAATCTAGATTTGGTACGTCAAAACATCTGAAAGCCAATTGCTTTCTAATATGCAAATGGTTGAGCAAAGAAACCTGAACCCTCCTGCATAGAGCGGACTTGTCAGTACAGAGAGTGAGTCTGCATTAGCATAGTGGGAGTTTTGACAGGAAACATGGCAGAGTTTGCAGTTTTTTTTTTATGTGAACCAGACCCTGGAGCTTCTTTCCACTATCTACCAAAAAAATCCCACTATACTGCTGAAATGGCTGGAATTTATTTACAGACGTCAGGCTCACATGCCTAAAAACCTGGAGGGACTGTGGTTCTGCAATGCTCATATCAGTGAGGAGTGTTTCCATAGCCCCATGCAAAAGTTGCTGGGTTTTCACAAGGAGATAGTTTTGAAATCTGACGCTGTGCCGACTGTTTATCCTTAGACTGCAGCAGTGAGCAGGAGCAGGTATGTGTCTATTTTACTCTATGAACAGTCAAATGAAAGCTTTGTACATATAACATATTTTTTGTGACTTATAAATAGCATAAGATATGTTAACTTTGCAGTAGCTGCTGCTTGTTGCTTTCTAATAGTAAAACTGTAAACTGTATTTCACTAACATTTCTAACTTCAGCCATGAGAAAAGATGACAATAGCCTGAGATTAGTCATTATTCACCCAAAAAACAGTGTGGTGTCCAATATGAACCTCTTTTCAGGTTTGGGCTTCGATCCTTACCAGACTCGCATGGGTCTACACTAAAGGCATCCATCATTATTCCTCCCAAGGCCTGATAGAGTGGTAGCAATGGAGTAGAAAGTCCCCCTTTTTAGTGGGTTGCTTCACCCTAATGCACCAGTAGTGAATTTTAGACCAGTGGTTGGCTATCAATATAGACCGATATTACACATAGTAATAGGAAATCTCAGCCAGACAGAATATATCTTTCTGCAAGCTTTGGTTAGACCTCTGATATATAATTATGTAATAACAATGTGATAAATTGAACCCACTGTAAAATTATAGTATATATTATTGCACGTTTGCTAATCACTGCTTGGTCAGCCACTGCCTGTTACAAGCTAACAAACAACTCTACCAGTTAAGAGATGCTAACCACACTTACCACTGCAATGCATCTGCTAGTCACTGATTTTGGGACAAAACAGAGTCTGAGTCTGTTTGGTCTAACACAAACCATCATAAGGCACACCACTCTTTCACCAGCCATTCTAGTCTAGAGCAAGTAGCATAGCTGGGCCGGGTGGGAGCCCTGTGATAATCCAGTATACTTGGATCCTGTGTGAGTGTGGGTGTGTGCACACACAACTCGCACAGGGTGATGTGATGTGTCTAGTGCCGTAGTTAGAGGGAAGATACATGCTTGCTTCCTGCTTGCCTGCTTTCTAACTTCTTGCGTACAGCTGGCTGCTGCTGGCTCGCCCTTGTGGTGGACAAGAAGCAGCCCAGTACATAAGTTTTTCACCCACCAGTACATAGCCTCTCCTTCACCAAGATCTCTACCAGGCCTTCTCATGGCTACATATGGCAACTGGGAGCCTCGTGCCCTCAAGCTAACTTGGCAGGAGATCTTGGAGCTGCAGTGGTCCCCAGAGGCTGTTCATGGCCAACCATTGTTCTGCTGCCTTGTGGGAGGCCAATGGAAATGAAGACTAGGGGAGCACACCTTGAAAGAAAGGCAACGTTTTTGGCTACATATTTTAGGCAGTTTTTCAATATCCAGGAGTTTATGGCAGTCTCTTTCAGTCATTATGGATGACTGATCGTGCTGGGTATAAGCCCTTACCACTAGGACCAACCCGTCATGGTGAAGACTGTGCTACTGCGGACT
>OMLC01007717.1:4615-17689 GCA_900302585.1 Regalecus glesne | reverse complement strand
GTGTCACAGGTCCATTTGCTATATGTTGTAAAATGGCGGCACCCTGAGTTAGGCGGGGCTGAGTTGTATATTCTGGTCTATCTCAGATTGGTTTTCCTCTCCAGATAGTGCGTGTTTCTGCTTGTTTTGTTTGCTCTGACTATTCCAAAGACTTCTCGTACCGTCTCAATTTCCTCTTGGCGTCTGTTTTAAACTAATAAATCTCTCATTTCTTATTGTTTGGTCAAATTTGCTTGTTTTTTTTTTTTTTTTTGCTTTTAACCCACTAAAATTTCACTGCAGATAAGATAAGAGAAACCACTCCCATGTACCGTATCAGCAAGGCCACAGATTGTCCTGTTCTGTAACAGAATGCAGCTGTTTGTCTCATCCTATACAAATTCAAGCTCACCCATTTAAGGGCTTTCTTACAGAAATGGCCACTCAATACACCCCAAAAGCAAAAGCATTGCTGATTGGCTAATGTCAGTGGCCCAAAAACTCCCAGTAACTGAAAATCAGTAACTGGGAGAAGCCCTAATAGATTTTTAAAGATGAGATTTCAAAACTTTAAATTGTCTTATAGATGAAATGTAAATAAAAACTTAATTTCAATTACTCACATCTGCAGTTGAGTTTAATTTGGTGAATTCTGTTGGTCAACAAGACACTGAAGACTTAATTGCGTGGAAAACAGATGAAGATGAGCCTGGTGGCTGTATCTGTCATATCTGCAGCAGAAATATAATAAATAGGCCTTAATATTAGGTAGCTCAGTGAGTAGAGTGGTCATCGTGGGATTGGGAGGTTACAGGTTCGATCCCCAGTCCTGCAGAAAGCATGTCGAGGTGTCCTTGAGAAAGACACTGAACCCCCAGCGCCACGCGATAGCTCCTCACTGCTCCTATACAATAGGATGGGGTTGAATATGGAGAATTGCAAAATTCCCCCAAATGGGACTTGATACGGGAATCTAAGAAATAAAACAGTAAAATAAAAGTGTCTTGATGCAGGCAAGGTAAATCCTTTAATTAAGCATGAACAGAGGACATGGGACTTCTACACAGTGTCAGAAGAGTTTATGAAAAGGTGCAGAAAACAACTGTAGAGGGATATTTACAATCACCTGGGACATTATAATTCATGATGGACAATACACACCACAGCTGAGGATGTGTAGCAGGCATCTCTGCTGGGGGTACAAAAAGAGGCCTCAATAGAAATTCCAATGCACAACTGTAATGGGACAGTAATTTTGGTGTGTTGTATGAATATATGTAGAGTATAACGGTATACTGTAAACATATGCACAAGTACAAATGTATGCGTGCAGGATCGGGTACACAACAGATCCGCGAGTTCGATCCCACTGACGGGGCATCAGGAGAAGGCATCCAGCCATAACCCCTCATACTTAGTAAATGTTAGGCATACATTGTGAAGGGATTAGAGCGGCCGCTAGACTAGAGAAGCACTAACTAATTGTATTGCTCCTTTTTCTGTGCATCTGTTCTGTTTTGCTGCTTTATAACTGCAAATGTCCCCTTGTGGGGATAATGAAGGAATATCTTATCTCCTTTTATCTTGTCTTATTTTTTTTCCTATCTTTTCTCATCGTGTTTTATCCTTTATTAGTGCAAAGAATACCTAAAGTGTTGGATCTTGGTTTCCCCGCAGGTAATTCCAGTCATCATAATAAACATTGGCCGTAGATGTAGTTTCATTTTGGGAGTTTCACATTTAGAATAGAAATCTCTGCATTTTTATACTTGTTTTTTTCATTATCTTTTTTAAAAAGCAAAACCACCAGATCACACACGATTTACACCAATATCCTCTTCTTTAAGCTTGTACCCTGTTTTTCAGGGGTCACCGCAATGGATCTTGTCAATCCACATGATGATGTGACAAAATTTCTCAGTGGATGCCCTTCCTGACACAACCACTGGGGGGAGAGGGGGAGCATAGGTGGAGCGCTGGATGCTTTTCTTGATCACCTTAATTGAAATCACCAGTGTACACTTGTGTTTAATGGTGAATTAACAGAGCTGTGTATGGACCGGTGGCTCCCAAAGGGCAGGTGAAGGACAGCAGCCATAAGAAACGCACAGCAGAACAGAGGTTTGATGGCAGAGTGTTGCAAGTCGTGTGTCGGTAGATTTTATGACTGTTAATTCATTTCTGTTCGTGTCTGTGTACATGAAGAGCTCAGCACTGCTGCTCTTTAGAGATATGATTTAATTGTTGACGGTTCTCCATTATTTACTAATAACTCCAACACGCAGAGCCCAGTTGTTGGAGTTTGATTGGCCAGCAATCCGAGAGGGGGTGGGGCCATGCGTTAGTGGATTTATAGCGTCGCTGACGCTCCTTCACCCAGAGGCGACACAGAGGCAAAGATCCCAGTGCGGCAGATTCTATGACAGGGAATTTGTGTTGTCGAACCCCTTTTTCTTTGTAGATGTTAAATTGACCCGTCGCGCTGAATGCAACACGTTAGGAATGAGGACTCCATAGCAAATGAAGGGCAGAAGAACGAGGAAGGAGTCGGCATGGCGGGGGCCTTCGGACTCATAGGGTGTCGAAAGATTCAAGGCCCCCAGATCCGGATTTTGCTGGAAGCGAAGGACGTTTTCCTCTTCGACTGCGACGGGGTGCTGTGGCACGGAGAGGCCGCCGTAAGTGGCGCGGCTGCCGTGGTCAACTCTCTGATCAAACGCGGCAAAAGAGTCTTCTTCGTCACCAACAACTGTACGAGGCCCCGAGAGAATTACGTCAACAAGTTCAATCAGCTCGGCTTCACCGACGTGGTGCGGGAGCAGATCTTCAGCTCGTCGTATTGCTCAGCGCTGTACCTGAGAGACGTGGCCCGGGTCCAAGGCCAGGTATTCGTCATCGGCTGTGATGGGATGCGCACAGAGCTACGGCAGGCCGGTGTGCCGTTTGTGGAGGAGGAGAACGACCCGCCCGATGCCACCATCTACGACTGCACTCTGACCCCGGATGTGAAAGCAGTGCTGGTTGGGCACGACGACAAATTGACTTTTCTCAAGTTGGCCAAGGCTTCGTGTTATTTAAGAGACCCGGACTGTCTTTTCCTGACCACGGACAATGACCCCTGGCACCCTCTGAGAAATGGAAGGGTACTACCAGGTATGGTGATCCGCAGACACACGCTCGGTGTTTTTGTCATTAAATATAAAATGCACTGAAAGTCGTAATATTGCAACGTTGGGTAGTGAAATTAACAACCACACCAGATCATGTTACACGACTTGTACTTTTTTTGTGTGGACTTTGACCACAATCATTCCTTGTCCCTTAACCCCAATTTTAACCCTAATTCTAACCTGAAATCTAAACCCAAATTATAACCTTAAAATAGATAATTGAAGTAGTGAGGACAGGCCTTAATGTCCTCACTCTGATGGTTAAAATCTCAAATTGGTCCTTGTTAAAAAGAAAAGTACAGGAACACACAATATTTTTTATATACTTGAGGGCCCTCAATAATTACATTCATTCCCAAGCACCTACCCATAACCATCAGCACCACATACTTTGCTACATCCATACTAGGAGACAACACGGTCCAGGAGCCAGGGTGGTCATCTATTTGTTAAAAGGTTGCTGGTTTGATCCCAGCCCCTGTGGAGGTGTTGTTGAGCAGGATTCTGAACCCCCAAGTGCCATGCTGTGGTTGCAGAGAACAAATTCCACTGGCCTAGGTCATGTGGCAATAAAACACTTTCACGTGCGTGTTGCCCTAGCCGAGGGGCATCCAAATATAAATAGTAAAGATCCACAAAGAAAATCTTTATTAAGACAATTGTTCATTTATTAAGGCCAAGCTTTTGAATATACATGGTAAATAGACTAATTTTTATATTGCACTTTTCTAGTCTAGTGACCACTCAAAGCAGGGGGATTCAGGACAGATGCCCTATCCTGACGACCTCTGGTGGGGTCAAACCTGCAACACAGGAAGAATTGTTTTATTGCCACATAACACAAGCTGGTGGAATTGATTATTTTCATTTAACCCATCTTATTGTACAGGGACCGTGAGTGTACCCCCTATGTGGGACTTTGGGTCTTAATAGGGGTTCAGTGTCTTGCTTAAGGACACCTCAATGTGCCTTCTGCAGGACTGAGGCGTGAACCTCTAATCTCTGATTACTGGATGACTCCTCTACCTACTGGGCCACACCGACCCATGGCCTCTCACATTACCTTTCCCCATCCCCCAATAGTTCACACACCCACCCACCAAAGGTGACCCAAACCACCCCAAGAATTAAATTCCAAATCGGACCAGAACTGTTGCCCATTATGTCAAACACTGTTGCTTAATAAGAGAAGTGGCACCTTTGGTTTGTAGCCAAGACTTTGAGCTTTGCGGCTAAAGGTGTGAGGGTCAGATGGAGACGCTGATGTAAGTGTTCATCAGTGAGTCGACTGCGGTACTTGTTCTTCACTGTGTTCATTGACTGCAGACTCACAGCTGTGGGTTGTGAGACTGTGAAGCACCATCTTGGGTAAGTTGGGGACATTAGCTGCAGAAAGGATCTTTGTTCAGAAAGTGAAAGTATCACAGTCAGCCTCTTTCAATGCAACTCACTTCCATATACCGTAGGACTTTTTTCCTAATGTGAAGTCATTTTGAAATTTTCAGTCTGCTTCTCCAGGAATTTAATGTGATTCTGAGGATGTTCTTCCCTTTGGGCTGTTCCCAAAGCTTTAGGAAGTGGAGCAGTCCCTCCTGAAGGTAGAAAATAAAAAGGAATAAGGAGCACTGATTAAAAGGGTGAGCTGTAGTGTCAAAAAGATGTTAATTGGTATCCAGGGAATGTGTCTGGCAGAAAAGATTCTTTTTAAAAAAAAAAAAGGCTTCTTTTACCTTGCAGGGCAGCGTGGTGCCGCAGCAGTTTGTGCTGTTACCTCACAGCAGGAATTCACTGGGTTCAAATTCCATCCCAGGTCATTTCTGTGTGGAGTTTTCATATTCTAGCATCTGCTCCAGTTTCCTCCCACTATCCTAACGACACGCGTGTTAGGGTTAACATACCTGTGCCCCTGACCAAGGCAATAGGGAAAAAGAACTGGAGTTGGTTCCCGGGCACTGCAGCTGTTCCCTGCTGCTCTACAATAGAATGGGTTGTATGCAGAGAACAACTGTCATTGTATGTATATACAATGACAAATGAATACAGCTTCTTCTTCTGTAGGCCCCTTTTGAAAAACCCCAGTTTCCTCTGGAAAGCAGGCACTGCTGATGTCGGCTCACACATTGTGTTTTTGCCCTATAGCTTGAGATTTAGGTTATTGAGATCTGATGTAAGATCAGCCAAAATTGCAACGGCTTCCTTTTTTCCATTTTGCTTTTGCTCAGATAGGAACACTTGCAGCTCTTTCCTAATAGCCCCCAAACACTCCGGGACCTTGCTGTTGTGCAGCCATCGGACATTGTTGTGTGAGAGCAAATCATCAAAAGGTGCATTGACCTCTGTCAGCGATGTATGCAGCAAGCGATGCTGCAGTGAAGATGATGCTCTCAAGAAGTTTGAGTTTCCCTGATTTCCGAGTACACTTCTCCAAGACTTGCACACAGAACAGACTGGTGGATTATGCAGTGGTGACGCATCAGGTCTGAGTGGTGATCTGTACCGGTTCTCTCTCTCCCCCCATCCTGGCTGGAGCTCCATCAGTAGCAATTGGCACCACTTTCTTCAAATCTATCCCTCTTTAATTCAGCATTTCCATTATTGCTTGATTAATTATGTGATGAGGTTTGTTAGGACAAACGCATCTTTCAACATCTGTTGGTTAACTCGTCCAAAGCTAAGGAAATGCACTGTGCATTATTTTAAGTTATCCAATCAAATTGCCAGACGATATTTAATTTCTTTTGGTTGCTCTGGAATATTAGAGGGGCATTTATGTGATTTTAACTGTTGATTTTTAACTGATTTTATCTAAGTTGCTGGTTAATTGCTCATCAAGCTAGGCTACTTGCTAATTACTCGTGAAACCAGCCCCCCTGCCACCTCCTGAGCTCAAAGCCTAATCAATCCACTGTTGTCATGGAGCTGGTGGGATGCAGAGCTTGGAGCACTGTTTAAAGTGGAGAAAGCAGAGAATTTTGAATTGTGCTCCAGCGATGTCTCGTAGATATAATATGAAAAGTATCATTTGTCCAGTCTGGAGATTTTGTTTCGGTCCAGATTTAAACCCAAGTCCTGACACTAAACTAATATCTTTAAGTGATGAATGGGAAATAAAAGTCCCTATGTTGTCCCTCATCTTCATAATCAGCCGAACAAGAACGCACACAGACGTAGAGAAATATCATCGTCTCTTATCCATCAAACCTGAATTCAATACAACTACATTTCATCAGTGTTAATTCCCCGGTCCCCTTTGTCAACAGGTTCGGGATGCCTCACTGCAGCCCTGGAGGTGGCCACAGGCCGCAAAGCCACTGTGATAGGCAAACCCAGCCGCTTCATGTTCGAGTGCATCTCCACTCAGTTCACGGGTATTGACCCAGCTCAGTGCTTGATGGTTGGGGACCGCCTTGAGACAGACATGCTGTTTGGGACTAACTGTGGCCTGGACACCATGCTTACTCTCACGGGTATATCTCAGATGGAAGAAGCCCAGGAATACAGAGATAGTGAGCAACCCTCCCACCAGAGCTTTGTGCCTGACTATGTGGTGGACACCATTGCTGACTTCTTACCTGCTATTGAAGAACTTAACTGATTGACTGGTCCCATCACTTCCTGTATGGAACGCAGATTAGCTATATTCCATTTAAAGTGCAATGTTTCATTCACAGTATGCAAAAGCACAATCTAAAATAATCAGAATCAAGTGATGCAGTTATAACCTGTCACTATTGTACATGAATTGTTATGTATTTTCAGATATTGGTTACAGAATGTGATATTTTACTGTCCATTGATACAAGGACTGATTTTGCTAAAGGTATACTTACAGCTAGTATTAAACATTGCACACATCATAATACCAGAACCATTCCACTCCATAACACCTCAGTATTACCTCTAAGTATTATGTCCAGTTGTGATTTAGTAGAGCCCCTTGTTGCTGACACTTCTATAAATATTAATGCTCTTCCCTGGTTGAAGCGGGTTCATAGGTTGTGTTTGATATTGTAACTTAAATATCTAGTTATTTTTGTAATTCAGCGATCTCATGTAATTTTTTTTTGAGTGGAAATTGTCCATCAGTCACCACATTTTTTGATTCTGATGCAGAATTGTTAACATTCCATCTTTGAATGGCTGCAGTGGTTCCCATGGTTAAGAATAATCCAATGTAAAGGAAAAAAAATAAATCTGAAGTTTGTGTTTCCATTTGTGGTGAACAATTTATCAATCGGAAGATATATGGGCTACATTCCAAGTTCTACGCCTCTGTGGTGTCTATAATACTGTACTATTTGTGCTAGTATTCATTAAAGGTGATAAATATAGATCATTCATTTTATTGTTTGAAAACTCGAGGACACATTCTTGCTGATCGGCAATTGCTTGGGTGTCATTTTTAAATATGTACTTTGTGCCAGTAACTTCACAGCTACAATAAATACCTGGAATGTATTGTATAGTTTCTTTCAGGAAAATGATAATTCCTGTTTACTTTGAAAATGTCCCAATCTTCTTAACCTTCTAAGTATCCTACATAAAAGGCATTCTGACTTATGTGTAATACTAAAAACCACCACAGCACATTACACAAGCCTTTTCATCATTCAAAACCAACAGTTCACAACAACTCGATCACATTCTATTCACTTTCTTCAGCAACTTGAAATCCGCTGTGGCAGTTATGCATTTTACACCAAGATGGTTCAACTGATGGCACAATAAGGCCCAAAATGAGGGTAGCTTTGTCAGTGTTTAAAAGTGCTCTACCCTTTTCCTCATGAGTTCGATGGCTTCACAAGTGAGAAACAAATCATGTGGCAGAAACAAGACCACTTCTCTTGTAGAGAATGTAGTTCTGGGATGGTTGTGGATATGAAAGAGAAAATGTGAAATAATAATCTAATTTACACTTCTTAGTGACCTGTGTTTTTGTCAAAATGTTTGGCTAAATAGTCAAGGATTAAAATAAAGTCTTAAATATGGCTTCCATAATAATGAATAAAGGGTTATAGAGAGGTAATTAGAGATAGCGTTCTTGCATTTAAGATAACACAAAATACAATTAAGGTGTCCCAAAATGAAGTTACAATACAATAAAGTAGAATATCTACACGTAGTTGAAAAATAAAATTTATATGTACATCTTCAACATGGATCATGTAATGGTTTATTCTGCATAATCTGTCATGACGCAGGAGATCCCCTTGAACTGAAGAACAAAGTTGATGACGAACTGATGTCCACAGGTCAAGGCTTTGGTTGTGTTTACAGAGTCCCTGCACATCACTCTGGCCCACCACGCTGCACAAAAGAGGGACAATAACAAAAGATCCATTTTATCTTCTACTTTCAAATATATTTCTACGATCATAATGAATAATACTTATGTGTCTGAGAATGGCTTACACGTAATACAAACTTGCAGAAATAAAAACTCTAAGCACTTGATTGCTTCAATATAGAGAAAATTACATTCGTCATTCATATCTACTGAAATCCAGCTTATATTAACCTGTTTTTTGGTAGTAATGACTTCTGCATAACAAAAGCAAAGACCATTAAAGAGATGTACTGTGTGTAAAAAGGTTACCATAAACAGATGGAAGAGCAGAACCCTAAGTCATATGCATAAGTTATTTTAAAAGGGCCTTTAGGCAGAATAAAAGTGTTGTGGTTAAGAAAGAATTCTCCTTTACAATCAGAATTTTTTTCACAGTGAGACTGCCAGTACAGTTACTGTACTTAAACTTTGTAAGACAGCGAGTTGTGGCAGCTGCTTTCATGTCAGGTCTATCCTCACCTGGATATATTCCATCTCCTCAAATGCCAGCATTCTCCTGCGATATCTCTGGGGGAGCACCTGAACTGAGGCCAGGCTGTCCGGTATGCCAGGAAGCCGTGTCATTGGTCCTGGCAGTCTTGATTGGAGAGGTGGTACGGCAGCTAACGGGGAACTAGGAGAGCTCTGTTGTGGGAGGTTAACTGCTAATGTTTTCAATGCTTCCGGGGCTGCAAAGGAAAATATACAGCTCTGCTGGTAAAAAAAGAAGCACTGTATAGTGTTGTATATAGAAATTATTCAATTATTCAAAGGTCGGCCTGAACAAGACCCATTGGTTAACCCCTAATTCAAGTATTGAGCAAATTATTAATCTAAGAAAATATCACATCACATCCACTATAATGTCTTTTTGTCAAACCTGATAAACTCACATAAATACACCAATCAGCCAAAACATTAAAACCACCTGCTACCTAACATTACTGCCAAAACAGCTCTGATCCACTGAAGCATGGATTCCAAAAGATCAATGAAAGTGTCATCGGGTGTCTGGCACTAAGACATTAGCAGTAGTTCCTTTAAAACCTGTATGAGTGCAATTTGTTTTATCTGTCCATACTGTATACTATATACATATTTCTCCCCTGTTGAATTGTCTATGTTACTTACACGTTATTTCTAGATGTGATGCCTCTCCTACTATGCTTTCCACTTGCTGTTGTAACACCGCAATTTCCCCCTGTGGGACTAATAAAGGAATATCTTATGAGGTGGGCCCCCCTTGGACCAGACTTGTTTTTCCAGCACAGCCCACGGATTGTCAATTGGATTGAGATCTGGGGAATTTGGAGACCAAGCCAACATCTTTGACTTTTTGTCATCTTCCTTAAACCATTCCTGAACAATTTTTGCACTGTGGCAGAGTGCATTATCTTGTTGAAAGAGGCCACTGCCATCAGGGAATACTGTTACCATGAAGGATGATTTGGTCAACAAAAATGTTTAGGTAGGTGGCATGTGTCAAAGTAAAATCCCCATTGAATGCCAGGACTCAAGGTTTACCAGCAGAACATTGCCCAGAGCATCACATTGCTTCTGCCTGATGGCCTTCTTATAGTGCAAGCATGGTGCTATCTCTCCCACAGGTAAACAACACACACACTGGTTGTCCATAAGATCAAAAAGAAAACGTGATTCATCAGACCAGGCCTCCTTCTTCCACAGCTCCATGGTCCAGCTCAGACGTTCATGTGCCCATTATAGGCACTGTCGATGGTGAACAGGGGTTATCATAGGCACTGACCGGTCAGCATTTATGCAACAAGCTGTGATGCACTGTGCCCTGACACCTGTCTTTCATCGTCAGCTCTAACCTTTTCAGCAATTTGATCTACTGCAGTTCTTCTGTGGAATCGGACCAGATTGGCTAGCCCTCACGGATCAATAGAGCTTGGCTGCCCATGAGTCTGTCACTAGTTTACCAGTTGTCCTTCTTTGGACCACTATTGGTAGATACTGATCACTGCATAACAGGAACATCCAACAAGACCTGCCATTTTGGAGATGCTCTAACCCAGTCATCTAGAATTCAGAATTTGGCCTTTGTCAAAGACACCCAGATCCATACATATCCCTAGCTTTCCTGCTTCCAACACCATCCGCTTCAAGAACCGACTGCTCACTCGGTGCCCAATATATCCTACCCCTCAATAGAAGCAATTGTAATGAGCTAATAAATGTTATTCACTTAACGGTCAGAGGTTTTAATGTTTTGGCTGATTAGTGTACATCTAAAACACACCACTGTTCATCATTCAGACCAGTGGATGACGTGCAACTATACCAGTTAGGCCCAATTTATTTAATGGAGTGCAACCTCTTACAGAAGCTACTGATGTGTTGTGAACCTGGATGGACAAGTCCTAATGTAGAGCAAACATCTGGTCATTTTTTGTACATTTAGACCTACTTACCATTAGGCTTTGGAGTGGCTTGCCTATTTGGAAACTTTATCAGAGGAGTATGAGGTCGTATTGCCTGAAATAAAAGCAACACTCACAAATCAGGGGATGTGGGTCAATTAACGATGATATTCATTATAGTACCCAATACTATTGAAGTCACAAAAAGAGGTGAATCTGTTCAACTGGATCAGAAGTTTATTAATTAATTAATAAACTTCTGATCCAGTGAGCTTTTTGTGATTTCCCTACCTGGATTATTGAGCATGCACAAGACAATACTTTTGAAGTTTACATACTTTAGAGGAAATATAAAATGAACCACCCACAGAAGTTAACACAGTAAGTATAAGTATGTCTGATTTAAGTTAAGTATAGACAACGGAGTAAACCATTCTTTCTGTATTGAGAACACGTCAGTGGCAAACCTATTTTTAACTGTTTTAACTCTAGCTAGTTACTTCCAACTAACTTGACCATCAGTCGGGAAGTTATTTCAAGTAGACCTAAAACCTAATGAGTTTTGGCATCACATCGTTTGTCTAACAAAAGGCATGGGGAAAGGTTCAATCAAGGTTCATTTGAAAGGTCTTTTAGGTCGGCAGTTTCATCCGCGGTCACATTCTTCATGCAGACCAACAAGGACATTGGCAAGGGTAAATCTTCCACCCTCAAACGTAAAGACTGCTGACGTTTTAATTAAACACCCATCACAAACAAGAAATAGATATCCTCCAACACAGCACTCACCTGAGCAAAATAACTGACGGAAGAACGATGAAAACGGTTTGTCAAGCGTACCTGAATGACTCTAGCGACGGGGGCTGCCATCTTGGAGCTGACTTTGCTCCCCATGACGGAGTCTTAGGTTCACTTCCGGTGAGGAAACCCCCTGCAACTGCTAAACATCGGCACAAGAGAGAGCTGCTGTCATTCTTACGGCTCAACGGCATAGCAAAATTACGCCACAGAATAAGGGCAAAATATCCTAATCCATTAAATATGTGAATAAAAAGGTGCATATGTGATATGGTCGGAAAGAATATTTTCAAGTAGGCGGAGTTTGTGTTAATATTATAAAAGATTCCAAGCCTTATTTTAACACAAAAATTGGTTTACCTGTGAGACAAATTTCGCAGTGAGCTATAGAAGCTGTAGAGACGTGTGTCCTCCCAGAAGATATCAATGCTCAGGCCATGCTAGCTAGACGCGTCGCTGCTTCGTTCCGACAGGACAGCTAAAATCATAATGATAATGATAATAATGACCGTTATAAAAATCTGTCTATAAAAGCCGTTGTAACAAGTCTACAGTTTGACCTCGTTAAACCTTTATTTGGCTAGAATATAGACTATTTCGGTGCCGTCAATGTCAATGACAGGCTCAGCTAGGAAAGACATATCAGACCTATTTTTTATTTCACGCCCCCTCGGATAAAAAAGAACCGGAAGGTCACCCAAAGGATAACATGATCATATGGTCAGTGCGTATCTAATGCAGAAACTTTAAAAAAAAAGATTTGTCGCTAGAGGTAAATCCGCAGTACACGCTACACATCCGTCGGGTATGGGATATCGCCATATAATTATCCCACCGGGTAATTTAGACACAGTAATAAAGTAGTACGTAAGATAATACAGGAAATACATGAAAATGACATTTACTTAATTCATCTCTCCCGTAACTCACTGATTGACGGACATGATTACTTCGTGTTGGCCCTCGTAGTCGTCTGGTCTGAAGGCAGTCTGGCAGCCCAATGGTGTGAGCGATGATTGGATTCCTACGATGAGCGCTGTGGTCAAACCTGCACCGAGTGGACACTCTCTGAACTATAGGCTCTTTGAGCGCGGAGGGCGGATGTTCTGAAAACGTCACTTTCCATGCCATCTGCTGGACACGCCTTTTCGTCCAACCGCACTGCGTACACGCTGCACTCTGATTAGTGGATAATAGCGTTAAGATCAACCAATCAAAGTATGGAAAATAATTTGTCTCTTGAAAGTTGGATCTAAAATTGGTTGGAGAGACGCTTCTCGCCTGCAGCATGACTCCAATGACAGTCCACTGTTCGAGTGATCCGAGATTGGCTGGTTCATCATTTGCATATAAACAATAAAGAAGTCTTGATAATAAGTAAATTCAATAACTTGTGATCATAATAGCCTGGGTATCT